>JAHZNE010004757.1:0-13935 GCA_027744055.1 Callyntrura sp. NNG-2020
AGGGAATTTGAAACACGTGCAATACGATACCAACAGTGGTATTTTACAATACGATACAGCAGCATAATTTTTGAACCATTTTAGAAGGTTAGATGCAATGCACTTTATTAATCTATAGTGGCTTGAAATATTTCATTTGACAATACATACCAAAGTTTACTAACTGCTTATTTGTAAGGACAGGAAACTCTTTACTCTATTTTACGGGAATTAAATCTTACTCATAATACATGTAATAGTCATCATCTAGCAACCTAGCGAAACGTTGAAACATTACATACTTTTAAATTCACAAAACATTCTGATCAGTGAACAATAACTTAGCGAACACGGTAACTTTAGAAAGAACGATTTCTACATGAAAATGCTAATTGCCGTAGAACGTCTCCTCGAACAAAATACAGGAAGTATAGATTAGCATAAATTAATTCAAATGGAGGACAGCTAGGGGGAAGTATTTACCTTATTCGTTCTTATGTCAATTTTAAAGCTTACTTCCGGTTTACATCATGAAATGACAACGGTTTTTATTCGTAGACTCAGGACGTAGGAACATTAAATTGTTATTTAGAAGTCCGTATAATGTAATAACATTGCTGTATATACCCATACGTTTGTAGCCTTCAGCTAGAACAAATCAACATTAATAATACTCGTAAAAAGTTATGACTGTAATGGCTAAGATATTTTGTTTGTGAACGAAGAAGGACGAGTAACATGACATTTTAACCAGAAGGATGTACCAAAGGGTGTGAGGGGTGGATGTCTACAATTTTTATCATGTCCTAATATTAAAATGAGGCCAAAGGTTAAAATTATCCTAAAACTTTAAAAAAATTCTATTTCAGCAGGGGGATGTCCCTAAAACTTTTGCGGTAGCTTGAGGGGTAGAACTAGTATTGACCATGTTATACATTGTTTAAATATACATATACTGCAGCACGCATGCACAACCCCTTGTCTCCCAAAAGGTGTCGGAATCATTAATTTCTAGAATCATACACCTTTAAACATGCTGTGAAAGAATGTAGGGAAACGGTTTGTGGAGGCTTCATGAATTTGTTTTAAAGGAAAGAAGAATAAATTTTGTAACCGAGATTTTAAAGAAATTTGTACTTCAAAAGTTTAAGTCGCGTCATGGACATCTTTAAGAAAACTAGGTGTTAAGTGTTAGCTTTTAAATTTCCACGTCATCATAAGTGGTTAAAAATTTATTGCCTCGATCAGAGTAACTTCGACCTTTCGATCCTGCTATACCTTGAACTTAGTAGGTACGATCTGATTTTTTTTATAAAATTGCATTTCAAAAGGTGCGTAAGAAGTTGGTATACAAACATTTGCAATTTTTCAACGGTTCTACAGAGAACGCAATTTCAACAATTTTACATAGAATACAGTACGTTTACAGAGCGCGCCTTTTCAGTGACCGCGATTTTTGTTGTATTACAGAAAATTTGACTTGTTCATGATCCATTGAATATGTGTGGAAGCGAGAAAGTTTAGTTAAAGCGATGATCATCTCAGGCGATAAATTCTGTTTAGGCATTACTTGATACTGTCGATATTTTTCTTCAAAAGAACGGCATTAAACATTTATTCTGGAAGGTAATAAGTAGAGCGTCGAATTAAATGTAGTAACCTATTTTGACAGATCATGCTACTGAGATCATTTATGGTATGTGGATGTTTTCTGAAAATTTGAAGCATTTTGGAAGGCACCTTTTTGGTTCGTTTTTGGTTTTGGTTGTTAGTTTGAAGCAGCAACAAATTAAAGTAGATTATTGTAAAGAGCTTCCGGGAACGCGTATGTTCATGAAAGAAGCAGCAACAAATTAAAGTAGATTCTTGTAAAGACCTTCCCGGAACGCGTATGTTCATGAAAGAACATGAAGTACTTGAAGTAAAAAATTGTTCCGAATCGTGAAGTGAAAATCGTTTGTACCAAATTTAAAATCCAGCTACTATATAAAAATTAGGCTGTAATATTTTAAGTGAAGGTCAAGAAATTAAGTAGATTGCAAGAATCCTCGTCTTAATCGTGTCCGACATTACAGGAAGCACGTTTTTACTTTAAAATGTCGCGTGGGGTCACGGGTATCTACTAATTTAGTCCTCCCCACAGACCGAAATGTCAAATCCATATGGTGCTGCAGTACTGTACTCTCTGCAATATGAAATGCAGTTCGATTTATGTCTGTGATATAAACATATTTTGAAAGTTGAATGAAAGAAAATACAATTATGTAAGCAAATGTTTTAAATATAGGCACTATTGTAAAATGTCGACTGACCGTTTAAATGCACGTTTCATCACCTATTATGAGTATAAGAACTTTTTAAATCATCTATATTTAAGTATTAAGACATTTTTAACCTTCGGTTTTAAAATATAAAACCTATTTAAGAGACTCATTTGATTATAAGAACCTTTTTAAGCAACTATTTTAACGATTTTAGGAGCATAAATTCCTACCTATTTTGTCAGTTTTAAGAACCTAGAATTCGACGCTCTAGTAATATGCTACACAGAACATGCACCTAGTTTCATGCACGCTACACCAAAAATTCTTCAAGTAATATCGTGTTGTGCGAACTAGTCTACCATCGTTTCACCGGTGTTTCCTTCATGATTATTATTATTATTATTATTATTGCAAAAACTTGCATCGGCGTTTGTGAAATAGGTACTACATCGATCCAAAGAATAATTATAAATGTGATTCAATGCAGTATATTGAGTACGCCGGCAAAGTGGCTGGGTGAGACGATCATTACAGTAAATGTAGTTCAGCGAGACTTACCAATATGGCAATTTTGCATCAATTTTCTCTTGCAATTTTTGTTGTAATTTTCTGTAATGGAAAGGACGGTAACCGACATTTTACTCCCCAGATTCAGAAATCGTGTATATATTCACTTGTCGAGCCAAATGTAGCTAACATGAGATGATAAAAATTGTTTGTGATTTAATTGTACATCGCTATTTCGTTGTTGCTCCCCAGTGACAAACCGAAGAACACCCTTCAAAAAGGACATTATATGCAAATTTGGTAAGGTGATTTCTAATTTACACGGTAGTTACTGCTCTCATGAGTTATTGCAAAACCGAACAATAATAATTTCTAAAGCGTTGGAATTTTTTTGTAATTTTTAAATAATTTATTACACAAAAATTTAACAGATATAAATGGATACAGTCATGATTAGAAATTGATATTTTGAGAAGGTTTTGAAAATTTTTTATTTATTAAACACGAATTACCATTGACCTCATCGTAAAACCGTTCATTAAGCCATTATATCGAAATGGAAATCCAGCACCATTTATCGATAAATACGACATATTAACAACAATAAAATACAGCGTAGCACTTTCGTCATAATCACCTAATTATATCATTCCGATATTGTCCGTAGTGCATCAATGATCGCTGTTACCGCGAGGCTGATAGACAATGCGTCCGAACCAAAATGATAAATTCCGTGGACACTATAAAACGAATGTTTAGAATGGGGAATAATCCTCTCTATCAAGCATGCCTTGCAAACATTTCCCCAATGGCATAATTGGCATACTCCTCACTTTCGTTGTGTAAATTGTACAGTAAACCGCCGTCGTAAAGCAACATTTCAATATAAATGGAGCAGAAGCGAGGGTTGAAATTCAACATCTACTACGCATCATCAATGTCAGCCTGTGACGATCAGGCAATAAAGTTTTGTTTTGGAAGCATTGTAATTATGAAAGTTAGTAGTATGCTACAGATCTACAGAGAGCTATTGCGTTAAATGCCAACTGTCTCCATAAACACAAACAACAAAGTCTACCGTCCTTTGTGGATTAAATAAATAGAAACTCCGGTCCAGCAAAACAACGAAGACAATTTTACTATTGTAAATGGAATTTTTAATAGTATTTTTACACAACACTTTGAATTTGTCGCACATGCGTGAATGCTGTATACTTATATATTATTGGACAACTTAATTTTTGCTAAAATTGCTTTTACAGAATGTTTTTAAACCACTTAATGAACTTGAAGAAGTGCCAAATATTTGGTAAAATTGTAATCAACTGAACAATACACAAGCTATGAATATACACAGATAGTGATAAAAGCTTACCAACTGATGCGGCATACAATTTTTTTCAATCATATTTTGTCCTTCTACATGTAGTGGTTCTCCTTTTAACATACAAGGGGTAGGCAGTATAGCCGAATATCCTACATTGCTGGAATAGGGTTTCTCCGACCGCTTCTTGAATGTTCGGTATATCTTGGCAGCGTTAGCGCCGTCGTATGTATGTCTAAATGTTAATCTATGTTCAAAACCACATATGGTGTAAAAGTAATTTTTGTGAAAATTTAAGTGTCCACGATCATATTTATAGCTTTACAGTTTTTACACAACGCCGATATAAAACAAAATGATACCTTAATGTAAAAAAAGTTATTTAAAATGTAATTTACAAGGGTGATTATGTTGTGGTTTATTACCAAACAGAGGCGTGTAAGTATTTTAAACCCGCGCCAGTTGTCTTATTAATTATAAGTTATTATATATCATTTACAGACCTAGTTGGGATCTGATAACTGATAGCTGACGTTACTTTTTCACCGCACACTCTACAGTTCAATACCCACATAAACTAGAAAGTTTAAAACCATATGCGATATTCCTTGTAACCTATATAATACAATTTCTATGAAAGTTTCAACATTATTTTATAGCTAGATATAGGTTTCCCTGAACAGTTTTTTAAGCAACGACGACTCTAATTTAGTTTGCATGTAAGCTGCAATCGGAAAAATTATCTAACCTCTTGAAATAAACAGCAACAAAATTGTTTTACAACAACGACAATGTATAGTCCTCATAATTTGGTAGGTAGAGCTTTAATAGCGGTAATCTTGCAAATTATTCTACCTAAAAGTACCGCTGTTGAAATTAACGTAATGGGCGAGTATGATCTGTGGCCAGACATAGTAGCAGAGACAAACTAGTGCAACCCTTCAAGAATTGCATCACGTTAATTTCTAATCATAACAACAACGATTTACCCAACCTTCTCATTCCGATTCTCACCCGAAGATATCGTCGCCTGCACTACAAGGTCAACGGCATGGAACAATTTTGGTCTGGTATCAAATCCAAATATCACCGAAACATCACAACTGCCTACTTTGTTACAGAACACAGACAAGAAATGAGCTATCCGGCAATCAACTTCCCCACATTCATAGCCCTCACCAAACGACCCTATTGCGAGCTGTATTTGGATTTTCTACCAAATTTTGGGACCCCGCCCCGCAAAGACGCCAATGAAACTCTTCAAATGCTTTTCCAAATGCAATACTGGGATTTCGAAAAAGTGAACGAATATGAGACTAATGGCTTGCTGCATAGCTTTGATTTGACGCGACCAACAATGCCGATAGTTCAACTTTTGGTAATCAAACAAATGACTTGGAACTTCATTACAACCTGGCGTCATTCTGTATTTCTATCCGTCCGAAGGCTTTTTTCCACCATGGATATCATATGGATAGCAGTCGGGGATTTTGCCTTACTTTATGGAGTGAATTCGTCGGAGAAACCCGTGATAACCGTTGAGGGTTTTAAAAGCCAGAACAATTTCTTAATTTTGTATCCAGTTTTACCTGCACCCAACATATTCCGATTCTTCGAGCTGAATTCAAGATTGATACCGGAGCATAGCAAAGTAGTTTGCTTTTATGGAACTCTGTCGCAAATAGTGAGGCACGGCGGAAAAAGTCTCTTTATAGGAAACGTTCCCTTGGAATCTTTACTAGATCAGTCCTACTTTGAAATGTGGCTAGCTATTACCGGAAATTTTAGTGAAGATGCCCACTTCAATGAGGTCCGTGCTTGTACGATATAAGTAGTAAAACTACACTATGAAGTACATCAATATAGACCGCCGACCCGACTACCCACAACGAAATATCGCTTTGTTAGTTGCGGGCGTCCAGCGAAAGCCCGACTGATGGTGGATGAACTAATTTCCAGCTATGATACTCCATCCTGGATTGCGTGGGCGTTTTGCTTTTCCATTAGTGTGCCCATCGCCTTATATTTTCTACCGCAAGTGGAGAGTTGGTGCAAAACCATACGACCCCAGAAAACTACTCTTGCATCTGCTATGTCCAACTTTAGCAAAGGATTACAGAGTTCTTGGAGACTTGTTCTGGAACAGGGAGACCCCTATCCCCCAACTGTCTTGAAGCATACCTGTTGTCGAATTGTGTTGGCCTCAGTATATCTTACGAGCCTCGTCCTTACCAACGCGTACAAAAGAGACAACATTTTGAAACTGGTCCAACCCATTGGGGAAGTGCCATATAAGCAATTTTCACAACTGGTCGATCATAAATTTACTGTGTATGCGGAGCAGCTGCCAATGCGTCTGCATTGGTTTTGCAAGCACTTAATAAATTACACCTGTCACGATGCAACAAAACTAAAAGTATTAAACTCTCATAAATACGGCTACTCAGATAGTATTCAAGGATATACTGTTGGTGCATGGGTTGAGTCCATCTTCTATGATTCCGGCAAAAATGTAAGTGAACTACAGCAACTTGCGACTAATCATAGCAGTCTGTTACCATTATCGAAAATAGTCCAAATTTATGAACGAACCCTAAGCACGAACTCAGCCTTTTTAGAAATCTTGGATAAATGCAATAGAGTTGCAGGTGTTATCCAGGAGCATATCACCTACCACATGCATGCTGTGTTGGCAAGGAAGTGGGGCGATGAGAAGGTATACGTCGGGGAGGAAGTGTTGATGGAAACCGCTACATATTTTAAAGTTAAATCAATGTATGCCAGAACAACTTATGGTTTCCTTCCGTCCTTAATATCGTCTCGATATAATGCTTACATATCAAGTGGGATCCTTGAGTGGTGGCTATTAACGCTAAATTTTAGGAGTAAACTCGTTGGAAGAGCGCAAGCAATATTTACAACAGAAAAACATTTGGAAGAAGAAACGATAAAGGGAACTAAACATGTGAAAACCGCATCCAAGGTCTCCGCAGCAAAAATGGATGGTAATATTGCAGTTATTTTTGCTCTGTATTCTATTCTAATTATGTTAAGTTGTGTAGCGTTTCCAGTCGAGTATTTTATAAAAAGACGATGTAATAAATGGAACGGAGTACGAACGGTGACAAAATCAAATAGTAATGAGAGTCAGCAAGCGTCTGACTTGAAGGCAGAACAGTATGAAAATACAAGTAGATCAAAAACAGGTATCTCAAGTGGCAGAAGTGTGCGCAATTTCATTCATTCAGCTCTGATAAGGTTATCGATACTTTCAAGATGTGTCGACCCATTTAAGGGAAAACTTCAACTGCCACACAGTTGGAACCATTTAAAACAATTTTGTAACATCAGCATATTTTATAGACATTGTATTCGCAGTACAGCGAAATGGCTTACAAAGAACGCTCTTAAAAGAAATTAAGGTAATAATAATATTTATGATATTTGTATTATCTGCTATAACGTGTTCCACCATATTTCTCCAAATTTTTTGTAGCAATAATATTGACGATAGTCGACCCCACCCACACAGCCACCGGATATATTATTAATGATGTTTATTATATATGTTTCAATTGCTTATATTTTTGTAAACGCTTATGTGATAAAATCCTTTGAATAAACAATTAATGTTGCTCATTCATAATCAATACAGTGGAAAAATCAACTAGTAACCTAGTTTGTTGTTTTTTCTCATATAATATTACCCAGCCGTATATTTTAAATACAAAACCGTGACACAACAAAAATAAGTAATGTATCAGATTCTACTATCATAATTGCTTTTGGTAACAAAATTACGTTATAGTTCTTGTTAACCTTATAGCATAAAAAGTGATGTATTAAAATTTAGTAATACTTAAAATATGTGCAACTCGGGTTTAGATATAAATTCGTAATTCTTCTCTACTTAACATGTACTATACATTGGTAACACTGTGTTTCCCGACATAAAAAGCTGCCAATTGTGTAGTTGTTACAAGAGTAACACCGTATGCTGTTGGTATCAGCCCATACAATTAAACAGACGAGATGATATTTTGAGCTGCATTTGATGTTCAAATGTGCTGTGTAGTACACATTTCTCATGTACTGTTTTACCATTACAAAAAATAAGAAGCTTATTTTCTACGGAACAAATGGTGATATTGACTTTTGATTTTGGGCTCGCAACTTTACTGCGAACATCTCCAAGTCATATGCAATGTCATAATTGTATCAATAATGCACGGATTAGTTACTAAGATATGACTTATTATTAGCGTTTCTATTTTTATTATTTGTTATCAACCATTTGACAAACAAACAATATTGTTAGTTGGTGGAATCATTGTCCCACCAGATCGTAGAGGTGATGAGAATGCAAATCTACACAAAATAATAAATGTTAGTAGTACAAACATAGTTAAGTTTCATCTTAAAACTCTTTTATTTCCATAGATAGACAATATTTGAAAAGCAAGTTTTCATTTGTTGTCGATTAACGACAAAATAAATAGGTCATTTCAACATCAATTACATTTGTAAGCATAACTTTATTATTTATATAGCCCATTAAGCTGAAATTACATCACCTTACCATACACATGCGCCAGATTAGGTTTTAGCTTTCCTCATTCATATTTACACCGTACTGACCTGCCCTAAAGTGCGCAATGAACATACTCAAATTATGTAAGGAGATGAACGACTCAGATCAGTGTTGATAATATCATAGTTGCATACGCGTTCATGATTTTTTTCTGTTTGTTTAAAGTTCTTGTTAGCGTTGAATGAATCAAAGTACATAATAGCAAGTCAGTGAGAAGCTTTCAGCATTTGTTTGTATTTGTTTTCCTCTTTTTATTATTTGTATTGACTGTTGAACAGGTTATAAATGTTTTAAACAAACAACATGGTCTGATTGAAAATGCAGTATACATACTAAAGGTGCCACTTTTTTGCGCTTGAGCAAAACGATGCATGCACAAAAACAGTAACGGGCAAACCTCGACATGGGCAAAACGTACGTTGTGGGAAAACTGGCTAGATCCCTTTCAGAGTCTTGCAATGAATTGACGAAACCAGGCATATTGTGTACTTAATAATACAAAATAAGTTAATAGTACCCAAATGAATCGAGCGCCTTATAATCCCGTCCCAATTGTCTTGGTTGCCCCGTAGCGTGCAAATAATTTTACCAAAAATTACGCCATCAACCGAACTGTTTGAAAGAGAACTCATTATACTGGCGGTTTGGGTATTGTGTTATCAACCTGGTACATTGTCATGGTAGGTTCATACGCAGCAAAAACTATGTAAATAATGATTTGTGTTCAGGATTTAAAATATAATGATCAGCTTTACTTGAATATTATTAATTTTTTGTACATTGTATTTATTGGAACAAAGACTGATGAAACTTTTTAAATTGTATTGCAGTAATTGTTGACATTATTATGTATACGTTGGCCAGACCAAGTAGGATGAACCTATTTTGTCGATATATGTAATGATTAGCTTGTGCTATCACTTTAACCTGTGTTCCCACATTTGATCAGGCCCGTTTCATTTCTTATGACAGCTAATGCCTCCGTGATCGCCGCTGCTGCTAGACTGATAGACAACGGCTCCGAGCCAAAATGATAGGTGCCGTGCGCCATGTAAAAAGAATGCTTCGGATAGGATAAGTCCACTTTATCTTGCATGCCCTGTAACCTGTTCAATTGTTGCTTAATTTGCCTCTTCACATTTTCATTTTCGTGCATTTTGGTGTAAACTGCAGCCATTATGCGGCATGCTATTGTAACTGAATCAGCAGCACTATCAGACAACCTTCGTTGCACGACACAACCCAACAGCTTTTGAAGCGGCGATGCAGCTTCTTCGGACACAGGCAATATGCGGGATATTAAATAGATCAGTACATCCACATTTTTGTAATAACTGGTATGTAACAGCAGTATATTCTCGTCTTCATTCTCCACAACCTGTTGCAATAAAGTTTGCAGGAAGCGGTAGCAGGGTGCTTGAGCTGGCAAATGATTAATTCCCGTTTTGTTGAGCATGTACAAAAAGTTGGCTATCACGCCAATGTCTACCCTTCGCGAATCTTTCCATAAATCGAGGGGATTCACTGCTGCCCCAACATAAATGCCAGAATTGGATTTTGAATGACGGGGGAAATAACTATCGGGAAGGCCATCTTCGTGGAAAACGGCCGATTGATAAACTTTCGTTGCCATCTCCAAGATCATGGTCTTGTTCCCCCCACATGCATTTAATCCCAGTACTGCAAGAGCGCTAGTGTCCAAATCATCGGGGAAAAGGTGAAACCCCTTCAAAAAATAATTCCAAAGTCCGCCATCGCCCCGATTGTCCAAAAGTAATGTTTGTACGACATGTTTGACCGATGCTGGTATTTCAATTCTACTTCTGTGTAGTACGTCGACAATGAAGGCGCTGTCAAAAATGTTGGGGATTGATGTCTCAGAATTTGAGAGGGAGGCCTCAGTAGATACTTGAGTGAGGAACCCGTATTGAGAAGTACAGAGTTGACCCAATAGCTTCACCGACAAGGCTACGTCTTCCTGGCTACTGGAGTTGGGCCGGTTGTGAGACTGTCTTCGGCGGGCTTCCCGCAAGGAGTAACCACATACTGAAAAAATCAGAGATGCATCTGACAGAATTAACGTTAAAATTATTTTCGGGGCTGAGTGGAGGAAAAATATGCATGTTTTAAACAAAGCTATCGCACTAACTCAAATCCAGGAACATCTCCTTCCTTCCTTTTGAATCCATCAGCCTTGGGTAAGGGATTACGGTACAGAAAGTGTGCTAAAGTTAGTTTGATGATAACAATTTCGCAAAGAGAGAGCTGGAATGGAACCAGTACAAACTTCAACTTTAAAATCAGAAATGGTGCCATATTCTGATCGTTTATCGTGTTCTTATGGATCAATCCGGGCAACGTCATAATAATAGCAGCTTTTGTGCATTAAATTGCATCATATGCAGAGATGATATTTAAGGAGTCCAGTTTAACGAGTCAATCATCTAACCCTCCTCTTTTCATGGGCTGAAGCAGTAATTTGGACAGGTGTGACGGTGGTTGCTAAAATGTGGTCTACGGTAACTATATCATGATGTTTTTCAAATAATAAGCCTGTATAATGTATGCTTTTGGTTTCCGTCAAAAATAGTTTGAGGAGTTTTATTGTATAATACGTCATTCAAATCTAAAAAGTTGTAACATCCACATAATGTACGAAGACATAATGATGACTACTGGCAATGTTTATCTTAAAAAAACGACCTTCATTATTTTTTCTTGAAGGTAATAAGCTACACAGCACATGCACGTGGGTTCTTGCACGCAACCCCAAAAATGCCGTGTTGTGCGAACTAGACTACAATCGTTTCACCAGTATTTCGTTTGTGATTATTACTGCAAAAACTTGCATCGGCATTTGTGAAAGATTTACTTTCGTACGACATTGATCTGAGGAATGTGGTACAGCATATATTGAGTATGCCGGCAAAGTTGCTGGGCGAGACGACATAATTACAGTGAATGTAGTTTGGCGAGACTTAACGAATTGTCAATTTTGCATCATTTGCTCATATGCAATTTTGTTGTAATTGTCTGTGATGGAGAGGACGATAATAGAAATTTTACTCTCCAGATCCCGAAATAGTTTATCTGTTTCAACTATCTGCTATCACAAGTGGGGTCAAATGCAGCAAAATGAGATTATATTTTCGTGATTGAATTGAACTTTATCATTCCATTGTTGTTCTCTAGTGATAAACTGAAAAACGCCTGGTCACAAAGAGTTTAATACGTAAATTTGGTGAATTAATTTCCCTTTCTATGGTAGCTCCAGCTGTCATCAGTTATTACGGAACCAAATATTAATAGTTTCAAAAGCGTTAGATTTTGTGCGAACTTTTTAAATTATTTTTTCACACAAAAAATGTAGGTATAAATGGACACAACCACGAGTAAAAATTGATGTTGCATAGGAGTAGTACCTGAGAAAAATGTTTATTTCTTCAACCCAGTTTACCATTAAGTACATCGTAAAACGTTGAACAAGCCGTCTTACAGGAATGGAAATCCAGCACATTTTATTGATAGAACGACATAATAAAAATACAAATTCTACATCAGTAGTTCCCTCATAACTATCTCCTTATATCAATCTGCTATTACCCGTAATGCCTCAGTGATCGCTGCTACCGCGAGGCTAATAGACAATGCGTCCGAACCGAAATGATAGATTCCATGGGCACTGTAAAATGAATGTTTAGGATAGGAAGTATCCTCGCTATCCTGCATGCCTTGCAAGCACTTCACCATTCGCATAATTTGCGTTTTTCCCGCCTTCGTTGTGTAAAGTTTGCAGTAAACTGCAGTCAAAATGCGACATGCCAAAGTAACTGGATCAGAAGGGATGGGTGAAGTTCTCCGCTGGACAATTCGCCCGAGAAAATCTTGAAGTTGCTTTGTGGCTTCCTCAGACGCACGACATAAACGGGAAATTAGGTAGAGTAGCACGTCTACGTCTCTGTAATTTGTGGTATGCAGCAGCAGTATACTTCCGTCACTGGTTTCCTCCACTTGCTTCAATAAATTCTGCAGGAAGGAGTAGCATGGTGTTTGCGCGGGTAAATGGTCAACTCCCGTTTTGTTCAACATGTATAAAAAGTTTGCTACCACGCCGATATCCACTCTTCGAACATTCCTCCATAAATCCAGAGGATTCACGTTGGAGCCCGAATATATGCTGCGAGACATTTTTGAGGGAGACGGAAAATAATTATCAGGAATGCCATCCTCGTGGAAAACGACGGATTTGTAAACATTATTGGCCATCTTTAGGACTGTGGCATTGTTCATACCGCAAGAAACTAGTCCTAGCACTACGTTAACGCTAGTGTCCATATCATCCGGAAAGAGGTGGAAACCGGAAAAGTAAACATTATTGGCCATCTTTAGGACTGTGGCATTGTTCATACCGCAAGAAACTAGTCCTAGCACTACGTTAACGCTAGTGTCCATATCATCCGGAAAGAGGTGGAAACCGGAGATAAAATAATTCCAAAGGTCACAGTCTCCCCGATTATCCAAGAACAACGTTTTTACGGAGTGTTTAATTGACGCCGGTATTTCTATTCCACTGGTGTGCAAGACGTCCATAATGAAAGCGGTGTCGAAAATGTTTGGAATGGATGTTACCGAATTTTTCAAGGTGACCTCGGTAGAAACTTGAGTCAGGAATCCGTACTGAGAAGTGCACAGTTGCCATAAGTGCTTCACGGCCATCGTGACGCGTTCTCGGTCCATGGAATCCTGGCGGTTTAAGGACAGCCTTTGTTCTGCTTCCAGAAACGAATAGCCGCGTACTAGTAAAATTAGACTCATTAGTAACTTAACAATTAAAAATTAAAATTATTACACTTTTAGTTAGGCTATTAATATAATTCATGACCCTTTTTTGGCACAGAAGAACACTGCTAAAATTTAATTGAGCATGCCTATTTTAGTTAAATTAGAATCACCTACCTAAATCCAGATAAATCTCCTTCATTCTTTCTGGATCCATTAGTTTATACAAGAGGATGTAATGGTCGTGCTATGAATTAAACTCCGTTGCACATCTTGGTCCGCAGTGATATGTAACCCATTCATACTATGATTTTCAAAATCATGTAACTTTCTACGTACCGGAACAAATGATCTATTTTTGTGTTTCTGGTATCAATTTCCCTGTACTATCAATAATATTTAAACTTTATCCACACGGCACAGTAGCTAATAATATCGCACAGAGTTTTGAACACTTTTTCTCCATCTACTAAATGTTAATTACACTCACA
>JAHZNE010004758.1:0-43484 GCA_027744055.1 Callyntrura sp. NNG-2020
GCTTCTGGCGGTAGCAGCGTGTAATGTGCGATACTTTGTTGTAAAGACATTATGGAATGGTGTATTGCAATATTAGTTTTTTTACTACCACTGCCGTTATGTACTGTTAACGTAGAAAATGAAAAGAAAACATGAACTACTACCATTTCTTATTTTTTCGTCATGGTCAAAAACTTTGTGTGCATTTACTACAGCAGTAAAAATGGGAATAGTTTCTGCAATAAGAGCATTGGGGGATCAGAGAAAATGGCAATGTAATACAGCGAGGAACAAGGATATGGTGTCATTAAGCAGAGAGGGGAAAAGTGAACTGTCTAGTAATAACGTCTTATAGATAAGCAGATGAAACGACTGTTGGGACAAAGCTAAAAGTGCTTGGGACTTTTACAATCATCATCATCTTCTTCTTCATATTAAAGTCGTCGTCATCAGTATGAATCGGAAAGTGATGACAGCAAGAGAGAGGAGTCGAATAGTAGTTAGGGAACCATCCAGTAACAATGACAGTAGTAGTAGTACTATAGTGGTAGCCAAAGTCTGGTTTTCTTTACAAGCAAAGTAGCAACAAGCAATTTGGTTTCTTTTTTCGACCCTGCCGCTGTTGCTCCAACTGGAAATAGGAAAACCATAATGGTACAAAATTTGTACTTTATTCACATTTATTACAACTGCCGACGGCACATGGATAATAATAACAACAAAGAAAAACAGCATCAACAAGGTCTACGTTGAAAGAAAATCAGGATCGCTTGTTGATTTTTAGCGTTTTTTTGGGGGGTACATGTTTGAGGAGAACCAAAGCAAAGAAGCCAGGGTCGAAATAGTAGAGATATGTTGACGAGAAAAAAAAGGAAAATGACATCATCTTATGCAATCTCATGGAAGAAAAACATTATTCGTTAGTGATAGCTGAGGAAGAGTGGAGACGATGGTTGTTGTGTAGTCCAATAAAATCTGCCTGTCTGCATTACGTGAGTGAAGCAGAAAAACGAATAAGGGAGAGTAATAAACATTAGGGAAAATGTTTACTACGTCAGCATAAAAAATAGCAAAACACTGCACTGTCGTCGTTGCTCCATAAGTTGACGGGGTAATGTTAACGCACCATCTCGCTCGGGCTGAAACAATCATAGTTTGCAAAACAAAATCCGTTTGTTTATAGATTATCCAGTAACCTTTTGGTCGTTGTAGTTGATAGCATAAAAATATTAGTGTAATAGCTACCGATTCTTCTTCTTCTTCTTCTCTAGTGAATCTCGAGTCCTGGACGATTTGCATACGCACGATAAAATGGAAACGTAAAGGAATGATAATCATTTGCTTGAGCAAATGCGTAATAGCATCTTGTTCGTATCATCCTTTCCTTGCACACGTTAAACATTCCATATGTACCATTTTGATGGTATTTATAGTAGTAGGTTGTTACAGGCATTTTACAAGAATACCGAATACATACATACATGGAATGTCAGCTAAGCTATAGGGGAATCGTCTACAGATTTCGTCAAATAAATCCTGATGTCCTCTTCCACGAAAAGCACATACAAAATAGCAAAATTCCAGAAGATAGCATTGGAGACAACGAAAATTTTGTTTTTATACTCTCCCTGAGAAAACTGTTTTTAAATGACACAGAAAGTAACTCTCAGATATATTCTGTATACATTTTATGTACTCGGACATATCTTGTTTTTTTTTTTGCTGAAAGAAACGTGATATGACTTTCCTAAAGTGTATTTTTTTGTCCCGTGTCTTTCTCGACTTGGCTAGAGTTTCATGTCTTGTAAAAGTGAACAAGTCCAGTAACGTATTCAGATATATAGTGACTTCACATAACGCTAATGAATACTATGATGACCATATAATGAAGTTGATTTGATCATACTGATGACGCCACTCAACCGCACAAGCTGAAAATATATTCCATCATAGATAACCAGCATGATGACTAAAATGAAGGAAAAAAATAGCAAACAATGGAGAACTGGGACTGCAAGACAATTAAGTGTATTGTTTCTGGCAAAAAATCTGGAATCTTCCTTTTTCATGAGCAATAAATGTTAACACATTTTTGACATGACACATTTAATGATAATGTTTATGGTTTTGCTTTCTTATCACTTAGTACCATTTTACTGAACGTGGGATTTGTACACTTTGAATGTACACCAAAGGATTTTGACAGTGTACATTAGAGACTATATCTTAGATAAGATTTTTTTCAAGCTTGATGGTCATTAAAAGGCGTATTGCTAGATAAAGCACACTGACCATATTTTTATGCTGCGTATCAGTCATTCATTCAAAATGTTTCTTTGTGTTATCATCAGCAACCCAGCTTTCATAATGGGGAATGGGAGTACAAAACATTACTGATAATGGATAATGTATTGTAACGGCATGCTTGATGATCATTATTTCTGTCCATGGACCAGTGAGCCAGATTTTTTGCATACGTTCGTGCTTGTTGTGTAATGTGTACACATTTGATTGTCAATTTTTATGCAAATGAAAGCGAAAACAATGTTAAGATTACGATTGTCGCTTCATCTTTATAAAAATCTTACAAGCATTCAATATGAATGACATAAACGGGCCATTATTAACATCGTCGTGTTCGTGTTCACCCTCGCCAAATCATCATCACGGCATCATCAAATTTCACTCGTGAAATTGTGCCTTGCAAAAATCAGCTTGAAACGTTCCAGTTTTGTGTACAGCCTTTTGTTAAATTTATTGCGTTGGGAAAACGAGAAAAGGGGATGGATGTTGCTTTCATTGTCTTCGTCTGTGATATATGATCGTTGCTGGAGATATATTTTTTTCAGTTGCGACATATTTAAAGAAGCAGAAAATTTATCTTTGTTCATTCTCTGGAAGGATAAAATCCCACATTGACAAAGTCACACGCAATTCCTCTTATGATTTACCCACTAAACATAAAACTAGATACAATATACATCTTTGATAATCCACTTTATCTTCAGAAAGCCAACGAACCAGAAAATAAAATGACATACAGAAGGACACAAAAAAATCCTCATCTTCCTGTCCCAGATTGAGGAACAAGTGCACAATAACGATGATAGTAACTTGCCCAGTTTATTATTATACGACTGTGTTGCAGAATTTCCTCTAAAGTGAATCAAGTGAGTCTTCAAAAGTAAAAACGTATTTCATGCGTATTTCTGACTAACCGCTCCAAGGAATCTAGTATCTCGATGGTTTTTCTATTCATTCACTTTATTCTCCAATCTTGCTTCAAGTGCTTTTCATCCTGCATTTCCAGTAGAGTCTCTTCCGCTCCCTTGTCGGAACTGAACTGAAAATACTACGCAAGTACTCTCAATCATATTTTCGTAACTTTTTTCTTTTGAAATAAACTTGTAAGTATTTCTATAAATCCTATTATGTATAAGTACACAAATTAGCTGTCATAAAAAGGATGAGCAAAAGCGATTCACCATACATCGCATACGATATATAAATTCAGCTTTTCTCGTTGCTGCAGGACCAAAATTGGTCAACATAATAGCTTCATTGTTTCTCAAGAGTATATGTGTAGCTCCATGCATTTTTTCTGGTTTCGTACATTAGCTTAGATGAAAGCTCTTGATAATGATCAAATAATTTTTGGTTTATAAATGAAATCACGTGGCTGGCCATTTTTAAGTGGAAAGGACAAAAAGTTAAACACAATAGCCACACTAACTTAAAATGCCATATTTATGATAATACACATATTTCAATGTTATTGACTTTTGGAATTTCCAGTTTGTTGCCTTTCCCAAGGCAAGACAAAGTTATATCACCAATACTATCCCTGTCACATCAAAAAGTTTTTTTTTGAGAACACGTGGTTTAAATCAAGCTTGTATCTTCTGATATGTACTGGTGATGACAGCGCTGCAATAGCTATTATTCCAACAACGACGAGCGCTTTCTTGTCAGTAACATGATTCGAATAAAAATACAGCGTCGCAAAAAAGGAGAGCAAGCTTGACAGTATGGAATATATGAAAAAGGAAGCTGCTTGAATGTACTATGTACCTACTTTACGTCTTCATTGACGATGATAAATTCTGATATTATCATCGTCTTGTTATCCAACCATTATTACATAAGCGGAACAAACCCATAAACCTTTCATATTTCTCCCCCTTTCTCTCTCTCTGCCGACTGTATTTGCATCATCAAACCAAACAAACTACATGTTTGTGACCAACGTACATTTTATGCTATGTATCAGGATATGTAATTCCCATAAAAATTTTGTAGCAATAATAATAATTGTAAAATATAGATCTGTTTATCTCTTAAGTTAACTTGGGCTCAACTTATCATCGTTCAATATTAAAATGCTGCCGTAAATTGTCGTTGGCAAGTAATAGTTACCTACCGATGTGAGTTTATACATGTTCACTCACATCAACCTAAAATATTGCCGCATAAAATATCCTATCCCGGGTGTAAACCTTCAAAAGTCAGGCGAATGGATGGAGTGGTATTGCTTGTATATGTAGCATTACGAATATATATCGTGGTAGATATTTGTGTAACGACCCAAATCTTCCTATACATTGACGATGTGCGCAGGAGGGAAGGAGGCAGAGACGTCGTTAACTTAAAAAAGAAATTGTATTGTACAAAAATGTTGCATTTTTTCTATAAAATTTAAGCCAGACGCTGCAAACTTTTATGGTAAAAAACAATATCATATGCATAATAAAATAAAATGTAAAAGTTTTCATTTCATTTACTGCCGTCCGCTTGATTCACTACCAGACAAAACAAGCATTCTTTGAAATTTTTCGATTTACATGAATGATGATGTATGTACTCTTTAGGATCATATCCCACAGTTTGTTTAAGTAGTACCTATTCATGTAGCATAATGATCATCACGACGTATGACACTATAATTTATTTTATTTTTTCAGCGAGATTCTTATGTATTTTTGTTTTTAATGTAATGGCCTTATATGATAGAGTAGCAAAACAATATTAAAGCATAATTTTTTTTACTTCAGGAACACCCAAAAGAAACACCAAATGCCAGGATTAAACTGTACAGATCGAGAGATCAAGTGAGTAAAGTTACAAGTTGGTAAAAGATGTGATATCATCATCAACATCATCGTCATCATCAACTACATCAGCTACTATCCTTTACGATTACCCAAAGAGCAGAATAAGAAGAAGAGCCATGATGATGGCATTCCAGTTTTCATTTTGTCGTGTGTCCCTCGATGAATATAATCGTGTTGGTTAGTTAATGCTGCTGCTGGCAAACAGACAAAAGAAAAAGCATCAAGCAAACTTATTTTGCATAATATCCTCTCACCAGTACAATGTAAGATCATGCTGATGATGATGATGTTGTGGTAGAATATTGCTAACAAGAGAGTTCACTATTATAATCCCTAGTAATGCCACATGGTTTTAAACTTAGAAGAAATACCGAGGGGAAAATGCAGATATATATTGGTGTGTGTCTAGTGCCTGCTCTCCCTTAATAATAAGAGGCAAGGATAGATAAGTACCCAAAAACCAAACTTTTAACTGGAAGCGAGACGAGAAAAAACTTTTTTTGAGAACACGAAAGAGAGAGAGAGAGATGGAGAGAGAATCATGAAGAAAGAAAAAGAGAAAATGTGGAGTCAAGGAATACGTCTGTTGCGGAGCACATTCCCAATCCCAATGAAACTTTGCGGTATAATAACCACAAAACTAGGCTGATGTTGGCGAAGATGACGATACTGATGGTATATTATTCCGCTATGGCAGTGTCGAAGTCGTGTGCTGGTTGGTAGAGTGGTATGTGGTATTCGTTTGTAATGTTGCAAAGGGGCCAAGAAAATTAAGGCCTCCTGTCAGTCTGCCTAAAATCTCTCGCGCACTAACCTTTAAAAATGTGGTGGAAAAAAGTTGTTCAACTTTTACGTACAGGGAGTAGGGAAGAGTAAACACAAAGGCGTACGACCGTACGTGTGTAGTATTAACGTATACCTACAATTGTGATAGTTGTTAGGCACAGACACCTATCCGTTTTGATGGCATCTCTAGTCATGCCGATTATTGTTCCAGTTGATAAATTACTCGAGAGGCATAAGACATCGTTACATAAAGATTTGGAAAGAGACAGAAAAAGATAACAAGGAGAAAATAGAGAAATCTGGAAAGGTGCACTTGGTCGGGAGTGAGAGTGCAGACAAAAAAATGGGGAGAAATAAGATCAGTTGTTAGTAATCTAGAATGTATATAAAGTACAAGTGGAGAGTAGGTGCGTACTTGATGAGGTGTAGTAACTGTAAAGAAGGGTCTGAGTTAAAGAAACTCTCTGGAGGAACGTACACGCGGACAATGCTGCATTCCTAAACTGATCAATCCCAAGTTAACGTCGAATTTTGACCTACGGTTAACTGAACATGTAAACACACTCTTTAATTTCGGACGCCACCCCGACAATTTTAAGAGAACTTTTAATCCTTTGCGGAATATTAGGTAAAAAAATTTTATAGTATATTTTAAAGTTTTATCATTTTCATATTTTCTTGCGTTCAAATGTTGTGGACAGACGACCGAATTTACAGACTGTTGTGAAGAAACAAGTAAGGAGAAGAACATGTTCTGAAAGTGTTACCTAATAAGTTCTTTCTTTCCTCTGTTTTTCCATTCTAGGCTACTAGCAAAAAAGTAGTTGTTGTAGTAGTGGTAGGTCCCTATAGCCGGTTTTTTCGTTTTAATGTTACCCTTTAGCATTACATGGGAATTGAACCAAGAGAACGAGCAACAGAGTAACAGAGCAGGAAGGAGAAGAGAAGAATCAAGTCAAAAAGAGAAAGAGTATTTTAATATAATGCTTCTCTAAGGACCGCAAAAAAGAAGTAGACGAACAAGACGCAGTTGTATATGTAGGTACTCCCAGTTCGTACAATCATACATGAATATATGGAAGGCTACCGAGAGAACATTGTATAAACTACCGCTGCTACTGCTCGTCAGTTGCTTCCAGGCAGCTCACACACACACACAAGCTTACAATACATTACACAGGCAATTCATTTTGTAGCGGTAGTAGTGGTTCATCGGTAGCGAAAAAAACCACCAAGAGTCTGTTTCATTATACCAGGAGCAAGCAACAAGGAAAACTAGACGACTAGGCTAACAGATCTACACACAATGTATCATTTTAAAAAGTTAGAACTGGATGGAGATAGAGGAGCTGTATAGCTAACCAACAACATCATCCTCGTCATCATCCTTCTCACGATGAGCCCGGGGAGACGTGAAGGCATGCAAAAGTTGATGTGGCTGCATTTATGTTACTATTACTATTATCATTGTTAAAACTGTATGTGTTTTCTCCTAAAGTTTTGAAGTTTCCCTGTGCATCTCATATAGCGTGTGTAGTACTAACAGAGTCTTGAGAGGACGATATATTTATATGGGGGAAAATTTCGGGACATTACACGCATATCTCGTATTTGCTGTCTCCTGTTATGTTTCCCAGTAGGATTTGTCGGATGTTAAGTACTTTGTTCAACATTAACATTATATTTCAGATTGAAACAGGGTTACTACATGCAGTTTGCATAATATTTATAGATATGGAAGCCCTGTTCATTCACAGTTCACTAACAGTCATCGTAGCAGTTAGCCAGACTCCAATGTACCTATCTGCTAGAAATCTTGCGTAGCCAATTTATTTTTAACAGAAGAAAGTGTGCTGTAATCTGTGGCGCAAACCAGGTAGGTATACACACGTTGTTTACGAAAGGACAATCTGGAGGAATCGAACAATGAATTGTGAATGCTGGAGTAGTAAAACTTGGTTTGTCTGACAAAGACAGCCACCAAAAGACACGGGGTACCTATGCAGCAAGGAAAGAACAATGGAAAGTGGCATTTTTGCATTGCTCATTGTTTTTGTATTGTATACCCTGCCATATCTCAAGAGATGAGACTGTCCAAATGTGGCTAAGATTTTTCGACGGCAAGAAAACACAATACTGAACCGAAGAAAATGTCTTGGCAGCTCTACGTAGTTGAGAGATGTTGAATGTTAGGCCTGTGGCGTATGACGTAATGTTGCTATCTGGTATTCTAACTTTTAAGTAGCAAAAAATAAAAGATCTTTTATGGCGTATATCCATTATCATTGTTTTTCAAATTGCTACTACTGGTCTACCGCAAATATTTTGTTTACTAGTACTGGGCAATAGGAGAACGCAGAAAGAATCCAGTATGACAAGGAATGTCATTTATCCGACAGCAAAAAATATTCTCGTGATATTTTGGTTCGTGATAGCAAGACACAGTAAGGGTGAATGACAAATTTAAACAATGTCGTGTGATGTATGGCTTAACATGATTGAGCAACTCTTCATCATCTGATTCGTAGGTGTTACATCCCAACTTTGCACACAAAGGATCCCCTGAGAAATTAGTATTTTTGTTATCTCAAAGCTGCCAAACAGTAAAACATCCTTTCAACAGCAACACACAACACGACTTACATAACCAACCGGGGCTCACTGAAAATAGTACGTCAGTGTTTGCGTATTATCGCGATATAATCTTCGATCATGAAGATACGGTCAAATGAAAATGAAAACACGCAAGAAACAAAGCAACTACCGAAGCGCCGCATTCACAACGGGAACATAACCGAGTGGTAAACCACAACAACCGTATCAGTTCACCAAAGTATTGTAGATAGGGACAGAGAAACGTAAAAGCTTTCATCCAACCGTGTTTTATACTTTGCAAATCATATGCACGTCGATTTCCTGTGAAATAGAAGTTGTGCTCGTCGTTTGCGTTACCATTTTGTTATCAACTGCTACCGCGCGACCGGAGTGGCAGGAAGGATGTAAAGGAACAGACGGAAAACAATATTTATTTATGCATAAATGAATAATCTCTGTCTCGTCTCTTTTACTCTCTCGGAGATTCCATTTCAAACTAGTGCAAATACGGGGGAGAGAAAGCGTGTCCAGAACCTCCATTTGAAGTTGTTACTTCAACATGACTAATGCCATGCACACCTTCCGCTCTGTCTATTTGTATTACTGATGCAATTTTATTCTATTTCAATTCTCTTTGATTATGTGGCTGTTGTTCTCACTGTGAAGTGTATAATGCAGCGCATAACTCTATATTTTCTGTGAGAAAATTTACCAAAAAACCAAAATAGTTTTAAATACCATATAAATAGGCTATTTCGAAGAGTAGTGACTTATTTGAAGGAGCATATTTTATGCAGCCGTTTTTTTGTACAATTCGTTCAAATTTAGAGTTTACAAGCAGAATGCTAAAGCTCTTTTAAGTACACATGTGGGAGTAATATGAAAGGGTGGAACGGGAAGGGAAGCTCAGTGCAGTATATGAACATATACACTTTGAGAGAACGAACTGTAATACTTTTTCCCATGTAGTCAGATGCCTCTAAGAAAGAAAATATTAACAAGACCAAATTCTCAAATAAATACGATATGAATGTTCAACTACAAAGTATAGAAAGAATGAAGATCACTCGCTGAATGGAAACCCACATGTGTTGGTTGTTGTTGATGTACCACTGCCTGTCAATGAACGTTATCAGCTAAAGTTACTTTTTGTTGTGGTAGGAAAGTCATGATGATTCCGGATATTACAACTTGAATATTTGCAGTTTCATTGAAGTCGACGACAAAAGGAGAGAGGTAGGAGATTTGGGAGAAATTAAATTATTTACGCAGACATAAAAATTCTCACTGTGCACGGCAATAAGCAAAAAAGTTTGAAAATCTGATGGTAGCATGCGTATTAAGTGAAGTATTTGATACCTTTTTCCGGTTGAAGTTGTTTTTATCTTCTCTCTGTATGAAAAATAGCAAGCGGGAAATGATATGAGTGAATGGTTAGTGAAGTTGGACTGCAAAGGTGGTGATGATGATCATGCCGTGATCACGCGAGTGTACACACAATAGTGAGATATGGAGAGAGCCATGACTGTAGACAGATTGTTTCATTGAACTGCATGCATGCGGTTTTTGGCAGAATCAGGACTCGCCCAAGATAACAGGCACATCGTACAAAAACAAAAGAGAGAAATGCCGGCGGAATCCTATTCACTACGACCAGTAGGATCGTTACTTAGTTTTGGTCTGCTGCTGCTGTTGGCAATACTGTGGTTTTCTTATAAACTTGATATGCAAATACCGAATACGCATGGCCACTTTTACGTACATAAAAATGCAACGTGTTGTACATAACCATGTCGGTTGGTCTAGACCATGGGGATAATAATGCTGTACATGATACAATACTATACTTTTACTCTTGCTGAACCAAGTTCAAAGATACGAGCGAAGTATTATTATATGGGCTTAATTAGAGAATGTCAAAAAAACGGTTTATGAAATGGAAGGTTCCGACTAGGAAAAACAGAAAGCATGAAAATAGATTAGAAAATTTCAGCAATAATTATATTTTTTGTTGTTTCCAGCCGTGCACAACAAAGTCATAAAAGTACACAGGGATCGTTGAAGGGGAAGCAGCACTGCACTGAATTCAAGGCAACATATGTAACGTTACATATACACTTCTAAAGCTTACATAAACATTTAAAATTAGATAACGCATCCAATTTACAATTCCTCTTTACTCATCCTCACTGTCGATTTTACTTTGTGTTGTCCTTCCACTGCACTAATAATGCACTGAAGCATGTCATTTTTAATGGAAAGAGAAAAACATAATATGTAATGTGACTTCTACAAGGAAACCGTTTATTATTCTGCTGTTCACAAGTAGTTGGCAGTGTCATTGTAGATGAGCACACGCTTAATACAAGGTACAGATAAAACCTAGACATTGTACCGTCAACAAATTTAACCTTAACACATGTACTGTCGTATCAAATTTTATAGAAAATACAAACGCGTACGAGTGTGAGTGTACTAATAATGAGGACGCCTCGGGCAATAATAAAAAGTTTTTGCTTTAACGATGATGATAATAATAACAACGATGACCAACATAGTTGGTTGTAGTGACGTGAACAATTCAAGTGATTGTGCTCACACAAAGTCACACAATAGAACCTCCATCTTTTAATCCTCACCACTTTTGCTTTCAAGAGATTTGAAATTCACATAACGTTCGACGAAGCACACGGTGTACATTTTCTTATCGCTGGTTATGTTGATGTACTTGTGCTTATGTAAACTGCATCTTCTACAGCACAGCATTATCTTAAATAAAACAATGCAAAGAAACGCAAGGAAATGCTTTAGGCGACGACGCTGCCGGAGGAAAAAATGCTCAAAACCTTCTGATTCTGATGAGCACATGCATACAATATGTCATATGTACAGTTTTGACTTAACATATATCTTACTGCATTTATTGTATTGTGTTCGACACGACAAGACGATCATAACATTCACCTGTACTTAGAAGACATGAAACCCGAAGTTAAAATTAATGATTTGAGACGTATTGTGAGTGAGCGGAGAACAAATTGTAGACCATGGATGCTACAAGTCCTGCTGTTACAAAGTTGTTTTTAGTATATGGGATAGTTGTAATACGTTCATAATTCATAATATACACCTTCACTTTTCAAAGTTGTGATCATGGTTAGTCTAAATCAAGAACTCTTTGAAAAAATGACTCCTTATCTAGCAATTTGAGCACGTTGTTTCAGGCTACAGATTTGTATCATTCATAAGTAGCTAATACGTAATATTTTTCTCATTTATTGCAGTAATAACAATTATGTACATAATCTCTTAAAGAGTAAAAGATTATAAAAACCAATCTAAAGCCATACTCATGATTCACAACAAATCATTATTCCACAATAATCCCCGATGCCCCCTTATTATGTCACAATGATAAAGCGCCAAAATCCCTAAATAGGTAAAAGTAAAAATTTTGCAAGCCATAGGATTACACAAACCATAAAAATGATCTTAATGCTCATCCAAACATACGGCATCCATGATAAGTATAATCTGTTGGCATAAATTTTTCACGTATATGGAGTAATTGGCGACAATAATATGATCACATGTCGCAGGCACTACTGCTTCTTATCTTTCAGAAATAACGAACCTGCTGGGAGCAAACAAATTTCCCTCTGGCTAATCAATTTCAAGCCTGAATCTTGTTTTAAAGCAATACGCAGCAATAACAATAATAGGTACGTATTTTACCGCTTGCATGTGCGTACATTATTTGACATGTCGTCCGGCAAAAGAAAAGAGAAAACCGTGTAATAGGTGCATGGTATATATTTTGTGTTGCACATTTTCTCATTAAAACATTTTTTGTGTGTACAGATTCATCCACGTACACAAAAATACCTATTTACTGTGTTTGTACCACATACTTTTTGCAAATTGTGATTTATTCTAATTGCATCACTAAAAAGAGTATAAAAACTGTGGCTGGGGTTTGGCCTGTTGTTACTGCTGCTGCTTGACACTTCGTTTCTGACTAGAGGTCCACAAACTGCCAACAACATCTAGATAATGGAGCAATAACAATAATGAGTAGCGGACCACTTTCTCAGAGGGAAGAAGCAATTTAATTTTAATAGGATGCAGATGAATCTTGTTTGCAACCAGCTAGAGGTACAATATGGCTCACAGCAGCAATGGTAACACAGCGTCGTCATCATCAACGAAACAACATTCTTAGAGATGCATCACGTATAAAGTTCCCTCCTCTCCTTGTCTCTTTATTATGCAATTCACCATTTTAGTGATACGGATAATAACATCAAGAGCAACAAAGCAATACTCAATACATGCCCCATTAGTCGCTTCGTGTTACATCCAACCTCAAAAAAAGTATAAAGCACGGGCGGATATAAAAGAGAGCTTGTGTGATAATTACATCTTTTGTAAAAACAAAAGAAACAGAAAAGTGATTGGAAAAACTGCCTAGTATATCATCCTTTTTGTTTTGCTTGTTGCCCCATTATACGTCGTATAAAGCCTAACGTGTAGTTAGAATTGGAAGAACAACGTCGTGATGAGTAAAACAGGCCTTTACACAAAGGTTTTGACAATGGTAGTTTATAATAGTGAATGGTTTGCTCTACAATTTTTATATTTTATCTGTTCAGTGAATCTAACAAACTATCTAGTAGGGAAGATAGTTATCTTCTTTATGCGATTATAATAAGTAGTATATACAGTAAATGGACATACAGTTAGTGTATTAGACATAAACACATACGATACGGAGAATGTGTACTTAACAACATACCTAGCACTTTCGCTTCTTTTGCATAATTCGCAAGAATAACAGTATTGTGCAGGCTTTTCATACCTACCTATCCTGAAGGAAATCTCCAAATAAGCCGTTTTGTGCCGTTAAAGTGAAAAACGGCGAGAAATAATAAGTGATTGTACATTCCATAGTTATTATCATTGCATATATGGTTATTACCTCATCGCAACAAGACAACCGCACTCATCAAAAAATCCTAAGTATCGTGTAACGTGTTCTAGCACACCACTACACAAATAAGTACATGGACGACGTAAGTTGAAAATGCATAAAAAGAGGTAATATAATGTGCGTAATAAGTAATTATAGTAACAAGCTTTTGTGTAGCGCAGAATTTTTGTGGCGAAAACTGCCGTAAATCAGTAAATTCGTGAGGCAAAAGAACAAAAGTAAAACAACAAGAACGGTGATGACGACGACGATGATACAATGGAGTAACAGCTTTATCGCCACCACCGCCGACTGATTGCATGATTCCGTAGCTCAACCAAAAACTTCAACACTATTATGGTTATGAGGTGCACAGTGTGTGGGAACGAAAGAAGCTTAAAACGGCTGAAGCAACATCAAAGTGCAACAAGACTAAACCGAACTGGTATTAGAATACGTGTGTAGGTAAATAAATTTTAATGCTTTCTGCAAGGCTGCAATTCACGCCAAATTTGCTAGTCAGTAGCTGTAGGGCATGTAGACATACACAACAGAGCGAGGGAGAGAGAGAGAGAGAGAGAAAGAGAGAGACATGCAAATTTTTTCGTGCGAGTTTTTTTTGCCTCAGCTGCATAATATGCAATCATGCAAGAAGCTCAAAACTGGCTCTCTGTGTGTATTTGACTATGACCCAGGATTCACCAACCGCCACTATATCGCCACCGCAAAAACATTATTTCTCTCCAAATAAGTGGGATAAAGATGATGATTATGATGAATGATTATTTTTTTGAGGGAACATTGAAATCCTCACGATTCAGACATTACGAGATTATGTAGTCATCTACGTATCCTTTGTTTTTACCATAAAGTTCTGTTACGTTACACATGTCAAAATATTACAATATATTATTATTATTATTTCCACTGGTATATGTATGATAATTCGTTTGATCCCCTGTCCCAGATTTTTTTACGTGCACTCACACACAAAAACACATAATACTAACAACAATACCTACAACAATGGTTAATATCTCAATTAAATTCTACATGCATCACGCGAAAAATCAAAGACTTTGATGATTATTTACGCGTTGACTGACTGACTGGCTGCTTGTTGGAGTAGCTAGAGAGTGCAGTGTCGTGTCAGTGGCACAGAGTACAATATGATTATTTATTTTTATTTTGTCGGCTGGTACGAAGTGCGATTAAACCGACATTACTACTAGGAGTGGCAAAAATATGGCACAAAATAACTATTTGTGTGTTTGCTATTTGAAGTAATAATTATAATACGAAAAGCATTTGGAGCGTGCATCTACCTTTGTTACGCGTTCGGCCTTGTCTTCATAATGGCGGAATTATTGATTGTGCACTACGAACTATGTACGAATGTATGTGGAGGTTAGAGAGAAACAACAATTTGAAATTTTAATAAGCCTGTAGAAAATTTGCAAATGAACCATTTCCACAACGAAAATGGTTAGCTGAGTTCAGTTCTAAAGAAACACAAAACCACGGAAATTTTCCTTGTTTTAGTACCATCACGCACGAAAGGAGCAGAGAAGAAGGAGAGGGACAAAAGAGTGGTAGATTTCGCTTTAATGACATAAACCATAACATAGGATTGTTGTCAGAAGAGGGCTTATGAAAACCAAAGGAATTCTCATTTAGACTTGATTGCTTGAAATTTTCTTATTTCTTTTTTTGTCTCTTGATTACCAACTTTGATAAAATTAGCAATTATTGTTTCTCTTATTACGGTGGTACGTTTATGCCACTGTTGTGACTCATTTGAGAGAAAAAAAAACTGTAGTAGAAGTATACTCTGTCTTTTAACACAAAACAATGCTACTGTTATATATATTCATATACACATATCTGCTGACAATGAAGAAGTAATATTTCATTTCCTCACGCACTGCCGCAGTATCACCAAGAGCAAAGATACCACAAAAGATAAAAAAAAACTTCTGTTACTATTTCATTAGCGTTGTTCTTCTGTTAAAATCATTGTCATTTCATTTCCCTTTCAACTTTTCACAACAAAAACAATGCGACATGTTACTCCGTTGTCTGTACTGCTGCTGACGTCTTTGTTTGTTATATATATACACAATTCCCCCATTTTTGCGTACAATGTGCACAAAGTGCAAAAAAACTTGCGTACATGTACACATCGTAATAAAAAAAGGAAACTTAGAAATGCACTGCAACAATGAAGGTCGCATTTCAGTAATCCCGCATCACCCACGTTATTTATATTATACAATGAGACTTTCAATACCATGCGGCATTATTGTTATTATTATTATCCCTGTATAACATTGAAGAACCATCAACCAACCATCATATCGGTTGTTCTAGAATTTCCGTTGCTCTTGCTTGCCTTTTCAGTTAACTGTCGTTATATCTATAATTAAATGTGTGAACTCGCACTTTATCGCATTAGGAAAAATCAACATAAGAGAAATTCAGTGAACTTGTTTTTGAATAAAATGAATAATTATGCTCAACCATCAGGCACGTAGCATATTGCACCTTGACATTTTGCTTAATAAGTACTCTTGCAACTACTTCCTCCATTGTAATGGTTATTGCAATCAATCTTAAATTTACGGATTTTTTTTGTACTCATCCATCCCTACAATTTAGTACGATGTGTACAAAAAGCATGATTTACTCTTAATCATTACTATTACAATCAGGAATCTTCTGCCTTGTCGCTTCTGGTTCCAATTCCTTTATTCAATGATCATTGGTAACTTCGCAAACCGAAAAGATGCATCACCTTCAAGTTCACTGCATAAGCAGAAAAAATTGAAAGCGCTCCTTGTAAACTGCAATCGTCATCGCCGAGACGTAATAATTACCACATTTCATTTTGCATCGGCAAATGGCATGACGTCTCAAGAAACCACAAACTGCCACAAGACTACAAAAAGTGAAGGAGGAATGGAAGTAGGTATGCACAAAATGGAATTTTTTGATTGCAACTACATGTCTTCTGATGTCTACCGTTCTTTCAAAAAAGTTTAGCTGTCTAGCACACAAGATGCATGCATTTGTGGTAGTGCAAGGCATGAAAAATCTGACCTTTTAATAACAAATAGTTCTTCTGGCGATGGCATTTTTATTTTAAAATATAATCATCATTTGCCGCGTTACGACGTGCTTATTATTTGCTGGGTCCATTTTTTCTGCGTATACCTCCGTTAGAACAACATCATGAAAATAGGTAAACACACGACAAAGCTCATTAGGACAGTGAGGGGATAGTAGAAGATCCTAAAATGCAGCATGTATCTACACGGATAGAGCACCATTTTTTTAATAGAATTTAGATATTAGGTTATGACAAACCGTATAAAAGCCACTTCTTCATTATTCCGTCCACCACTCCACCAACACTTCAAAACTGTACTATTACAATTTTGTTATAATTTTCATCAGCTTATCTACACACAACCTGTCATCATCGTACTCGTCAAAACAACTGTAATAAAAATCACACTCTCATAAAAAGCATCTTCGTGTACATAATCCCACTGAATGACAATTAAAATCTAGGCCAAATAACTTTTGACAAGGAAATTCACATCGTCATCGTAAAATAAAAAGGGTAAAAATGCAAGGAAAATGAGAGGGAGCCAGAAAAAAGTGCAGTGCCGTAATTTGATGTATTATGGAGTTGGATGCTAAATTGTAAAATGAGCTGAGCATGAAAACAACTTTTTGGGGCTCCAATGAAAATGAAAAACGTTAATAAGTGAGTCAATTTCTTGTTTTTCAATCCATGTGCTTGAGGTGCGAGTGGTATACAGATGTAGTTTTGTCGAGAACAATAAGTAGCCGCAATCACAATATGATGATTTTGTTAATAATGACGACAATAATCATGAAACACGTTGTACATATGGCGCATACAACACAAGACAGAACACATATTATGCTTGTTTGGCAGAAGAAAAGAATATTGACATTGTTACATTAGTCATTAGCCATACAAAGAGTGGCACAGAAACGGCGCCGCTCAACAATGGGAGCTGCAGGCTTCTTGACGATGCCGAGAATTAAAAGGCTCATCATCATCATCATCATCATCCTCAATACCAAATTGTACATCAGTATTCATTTAACTTATCAGTATTCACAGCCAAACTTGAAATTTTCGCTGCATGTTGGTTAAGCAGTGGTCATGTGCATCTGTCACATCTTCCTCTAATTTGATGGACGAATAAGGTATGATTATCAAATCAAGGTAACGCATGGTCATCATCATCATCATCGTCGCCATCCTCAGAGTTTTGTGCCAGTAGTATGATGAAAGCGCAGTATAGTGATAAATACTCTCCTACCTCTACACAATATCGTTAATAAAAACGTTAGCTGTCCTGATCGGCAGTACTATGTAGTAATATACTCATCGATTTGTCACTTAAAATTAATGATGTTGATTTAAATTTGGTGATAAGACAAAAATTGGTTTGACATACCGATCATGTCAATATTCATACGAAGAATTCACCTGCCAATGTTTTACAACCTATTTGCATTTTCAAACGCGTAAAAGTACACCGCATTTGGTATGATCATACTTCTTCAAATCCTCTTTTCAATTACTGCTTACCTCCCTAATTCTATTCATGAGAGGAACATTTTTCTTCTTGTACAATCTGTCCTAATATTTTAATGCAATTTGCCGATTAAAATGCGGAAAAGTGGATTGGTATAGATTGAATTGGATTGAGATCACTATTTTTCAACTAGTTTTTCTTCGTCACGCATGCTATCAACTTGTTGTCCATATTATAAGCTGTAGCATTACATTATATTATGTATTTACGTGAAAGAAAAAAACTAAAAGTAAGTAAGTGGTGTTCCTCTTGCGATTGCATTGCTGAGATAATGCGGATTATTTTCTTTGATGCGTCATATCTTGCAAGAGTCAACAATGAGCTTATAGCATATAGCAGAAAACTTCACTATCTCCATTTATCATCGCATCAGACTTATTACGTATGCATGAATGAATGTTGAACGAACATACAGGCACAACTTTACTGAAGAGGAGCAGGACGACAAGGATGATGATGACGATAAAAACGTGTTCCGTATGTTTGCTTGGAGTAGTGAAGTGGTGGTGATACGATAATATACAAAACTCATGATGACGTGGAAGAAGAAGCGACGAAAAAGAAGATGAAAAGACCACTTGGAAGAGAGAAGGAATGAGAACATCGGTGATGTTATTACAGGTTACTCTAGCATCATCATCATCTTCATAATAATAATCAAGTCGCATCATCATCAAGAAGCAGCACATCCACCTGAATTTCGTTGATATCTGCAACCCATTCAGAATATATTAACTTTGATCCGCGTCGTCTTCTCCTTCCTAAATTCCCTTTTTGCGTTTTTTACGATAGGAAAAAGTGTATCTTTAGCTGTACACTCCAATGTGTCAGTCAAGGAGTCACGATACAGGTGAAGATATAATGCAATTACCCAGTCCAAGATAAATTCGACAAAAAGCCTTTAAAAATTTACATATTATTGTTATACATATTTGAATGGGCATACTTTCTGATATGCAAGCACACACAGTGTTTAGAAAAAATGAAAATCTCTGTCTATAATCTGTCTGTTCAAGCAAACGATAAAAAAACTATCCACCTACTTGCGCTCCAAACCTAACTTGATTTTACTTCTGTCTGTTTATGTAAGTATGTGTGTGTGTGTGTGTGTGTGTGTACGTCTGACGATTGCAATTTAAGCTGACTGAGCTGAAAGACAGGTTCATATCTTTTTAAATAATATTTCTCCTCATCCTTTCCTACAGTATTTATCAAACAGCAGTCATTTCTCTGCTTTTTCCATGATCCTGCGGCCGTAGCGTAGTAAATTGTAATGTTTACATAAATATATTACTATGCACATTATTTCCTTTGATTATATATTATGGCAACGACAACACTTTATAGATGACACGAAGAATGTGTACCTATACTACCTACCTGTGCACTTTATACGTTTCAACGCGCTGCAAAAGCAATAATAATATTTACATGATATCTACCTATAATATTATGCGTACCTACGCAGGGAGTAGTAATATTATTTGCAAGTTTGTATTTATATTTCTCTCTCTCTCTTACATATTCATGCGCAAAGCAGCTTCTATCTATCCACAAAACAAGGTAAATAAACACAATAAACATCAACCATCTCCTTTTTTACTGCAAAGTCTCTCTCTCCCTCTCTCTTACCCGTTCTAGGTACAAATTCACGTTTGACCGATGCTAATACTGATGATGACATAGTACGCTGAAGAACCCTTTTTCATTCCTGAACAAGACAAAAATCTTCGTTTTCTTGAGACACACAAAAATATTGCTTTTTACATAATATGTATATATTCTTCCTCTTATGAATGTTCATGCATGCATAAAGATGGCAAAGATTGATAGAGAAAAAAAACGCGTGGAAATTCTTTTGCTGCTTGGGCTAGCAAAACCAGCTCATAGGGTTTATGGAGCAGGTTTATTTCACACGCTCACTGTGCTTCTGCTTTCTGCATATTATAAAATACCTCGTTCAAGTTCGTGTTTCTGTGAGTAGTAGGAGTAGTTGCTGAACTAGTAGGAGAATAGTATTTTTTTGTCTAGTGTTATTATCGTTTCGCACTCTTCTTTCACACGACAGTCAACCGAACAACTGCATAATACTTGTAGTATATAGCTATTCATTGTTGCTGGCAAATACGAATTTGTAGTTTTCTTACCTTTCCGCTAGCAAGTCTTGAGAGAGTTCTCTGCCAAATGGTCTGTAGACAATGTGTAGGAATCTACAGCGCGGAGGAGCGAGGAAAAGAAGCGTCGGCTTGTTGGTTGGAGTAGTGAGGTAATCGATACGAGCGTTGTGTTCATGATCATCATCATTATCATTTTGTTTGTGTTGATTCTCAAGACTCGGTCGTAAACTTACGCACAGTAATACTACTACGACCACTCACAACTCATAGTCAGATAATATAAACGCAACGGGTGTAGTAACGTGTAGTAAAATGAAACTGTGTTGTGAGTGGTGTGTAGCTGGTAGTGATGGTGCGGCTCTTCGTTGCGTAGAATCACAACAACATTATCTAATGTTGCCTGCTTTTGGGATACGTACGCATCACCGCACAAGAAACACTGGTATTTTATTTTGATTTCTATTACGACACAACATTTCATATACGGTTTTTAAAGCCCAGGTATGCTACGATGGATGGATGATAAAGATGTGTCTGCTTTTTTATTGTTGATATTTATTTCGTTTTATTTCAGTGTGCGTATGGCTTCCTTTCCTTGTCTTTAGCAAAGTGGAATCCTCGCCATGGTTAAGCGGACATAGAACCAACGAACGATGCCATTTTACTATTTACTATAGTAACCACATCACCCACACCAAAAAAGTTTCTTCAGGCAACATATTATATGCAGGCCCACTCCAAAAAGTGATGATGGTATGACTTTTTATCTAAGGAAATTCCTCTTTATTTTTATGAATGGGGAAAGGAATGAAAGACAAGAAGAGACACGAAAGTAAATTAAGATTGATAGATATGCTGAATGGAAGATTATACAAGATTAGTTCTCATTTTAAGCTTAATATAATATACATGATTACGTACTTACATAATAGATTTGATGTGTAATAAAGTTTGGTCTATTGCTGACGACGGAGCCCATTACAACTTTTGCTGTAAATACTTCAGGCAAAAAGAGGAATAGACGATATAAATTAGGATAGCGCAGTAGGAATATTTTTGGATTTAATTCAATAATAATTCATAGCGATATAACATTTTTTATTATGAGGATACATGCCTTGACAGCAAAGTATGCTCGGAATGGTTTACTTGGGACAGAGACAGTTTTTTCATTGGGGAAAAAGTGTGTGTTTATTAGGAGCTAGAGCATTAGAGTCAGCCATATCATAAAAATGTGTAGTAATAATAAAATGGCCTTTTTATGGATATCCCCTCACGCCTCTACAACATACATAATGCCTAAGCTGATACACAATGGTATGTGCCCTGTTCCCGTTTGTATGAAAATATTTTACCTCCAGTAACTTACCTACATGCGTGCATAGCTAATAAGTCTCTGGCCTTTTGAAATTGACACGTAGTCGTCATTGTCGTTCTTCTAGAGTGGAATAATGGGACCCATTTCAATGAATATGTAATATGTTAGCCGTCACCATAAATCTAACTTATCTTCTAAGAGGCTCATAATTTCAGTCTATTTTCACCCTTTACAAAATTCATACTCCAGCGTATAAGTAACTAGTGAGAGCGAGCGCAGGCGAGAGTAAAGTAAAAGGGACACTTTCCATCCATTCCATTCTTCCAGAGAGCACTCAACTACAAACTCGAGTACAACAACATTCATAGATTGCCTCTGGTTCTTTACTTTATATTATGTATACTGGTGTTAGTGGTGTTGTTGCAAGTGTATAGGCAGTGCGTTGCGGCGGTCTCAAGATATTATTATTACTTCTTCGTCTGCTTGACAATGATGGTGGTGGCAATGATGCTTTGCTAACTCCGTGGTTAAACTCCCACCAGGCCGAGAGGCAAGAACCGAGAGAGAGAGAGTCAATAATCGCCATCAACGCCATAAGCATGCATAAAAAAGCTCTTTACCTCCTACGAAAAATAACATTAGTTTTTTTCTTATAGTGCAGCAGAAGAGGAGGGTGAGACCAGAAGGTTTTCCTTCTGTCCAGGCAGCAGTGTTGCTGGCCGTACTAGATGGTGGGATGCAGCGTGTACGTGTGAAGGAAAATGGACGGTCGTATATATATGGGAAAAGAGTATATGTCACCGCAGGACAATCCTTAATGCCGCTGATCACATTACATTACTTTCTTTTATTCCGTTAAGAAGCGGAGACACTTTTAAAGTCCTCTCTTTCTTTTTCTTTACCCGACATTTCCGAAGTATACAGCAGCACTCCTTTCCACCGCAATGTTGCTATTATGGATCTTTTAACTGTTTAGTTTGGGAAGAAATAGAGACAAGAAAAATGTAAGGGTACCTATTTTTGAGGCTTGGAATGGTACTTGGTATTACAATGCTGTACGGACACGGTGCCCCATCTGATCCTAATAATACAGCTGTAACCTTTTTTCGGTGAGTAATAGCAGTTTGAGGTACTTTTTAGTTACGAGACCGAAGTGAGAGAGATACGATAATGGCGGTTGTGGGAAGTGAAAAAATGCAATAATTTACCTAGCTGCGTCTCCTAACTCTTCTTGCTTATCCATTCTTATTTTGAGCATATTTGCTATCGCATTAAGACTGACCTAAACTTTTATATGTATCACTTATATCATATGGAGGGACACGACATGTAAGCAGGTTAGAATGGACACCCAAAGGAGGAGTAGGCCATGGAAAAGAATTACTTTTGCGAAGGAGGCATATAGAGCGGTATATACTTACAGCGTTTTGCCTGGATAGTGCCTACTTATAACTACACGACAGCCGAGTAAAAAGAATGGACAGATACTCAATGCGAACACGAAAAAAGGGATGAGCAGCAGCCGGGGAATGCGAATGGCAATAGACATGATGATAATAATATAACTCTTGTGGTATTTCACTTGCAGCAATTGCAAGGATGTTAAATATATTGTAGTATTATGACCGTAGTCCAGTCCAGCCAGAGGAGATGAGCCATAATATAATAATAAAATGCAATGTAACTTTCCTTCCTTCCTAGCTCAGCCTTTTGCAGCCAAGGAGTGTGTGTGTGTGCATGCACTTCTCTGCGGTGAAGGTAAGTTTAAGTTTGTGTATGTACGTGTGTGCTCTAACGTGATATATGAAGACACAAAATGCACGGTGTGACCAGGCAAAATGGTCATGGGATTTTCCTCAAGCTCGACTGCCCAAGAAGAGCATTGCATTGACGAAAGAGAAAGAGAGCCGAAAAGGAAAATGTGTTTATGTCCGTTTGTGTGTGTAGCATTATTGTTATGTGCCTCCATAACTTATAAAGACCCTTTGGCAGTAAATATCTACGAACATCAAGTTACACGCTGGCCAATAACGACGAGAAAAAACTTTCATTCTTTTTTATCTGCCTTCCCATAATCACTCTCCGTGTCTCTGGTATTGGCTTTGGTGAAAAGGAAATCGAATGAAATTGAATGATAAGAGGGAAAGAAAAAAAGCAAGTGAGCGAGGTAACAAAATGTCCGTGTGATGATGACAATTGTCGTGGTAGTTAGTAATGTCGTAAGTGAGCAAATAATTTTTCTTTTTTTCTTACAACCTCTGCATTCGTTTCTTTCACCGTCCTCATCCATTCACTAGAGCCCCACAAACACACGCACATCTCCGTATATATACGATGTAAACTAGACAACAAAAGACCTCTGTCTATATACCAATGTGGACGACCATTTGTATTAGTGCCTGTCTTTCGTGAATTCCAAGAGATTTTAAAAAAGGCCATTTCAACTTTTACTGCTAATGCCGAAATACTATTCCATCGATTCTACAACTACTGTCGCAGTTACTTCTTTCTAGTGGTGGTATTTTGTATGTACATACTAAAGCCACGACAAAACGACTTGCGACAAAATACAGAATTGATTGTAAATCCGACGGACAAATTCTCACCAACAGTAGAATAATAGGATCACTTCGAATTAGCCGATAGGTTTCTTTTCTTTTTATTTGTTAAGGTGTCCAATGATATTTTATGTGTTCCAAACCAGTGGGAAGGAAATGGAAAGAAATGAGGCAATTTACTTTCAAACACAATAGTAATAATAATAACAATGAAAATGAAGATTGTATAAGCTTGTAGACTGTTCGCCCCAAAAGAAGGAATATATAGGTTACAGCAGCAGTTTTTCTCCGTGAAATCCTTACATGCACAACATAGGTAGATGATACAAGCATAAATACATTTTTAACAAAACTTTTTAACAAAACTACTCGTGAAGTCATTCCTGAAACGTTTCCGCGCAATCAGCGATCGCTTTTTGCCGTCACAATGCTATTTTTTAAAGTCATTGATGAATGCTCCAGCGATTAAAGGTTTGCTTCTTCTAAAGTTGTTGACCAGCAAAGCCAATAAGCAAAAGAAGGTTTCGTTCTCACAGAAAAAAGTTTTTCTTTCGTCTCTCTTCCTATTTCAAATCTCTTGAATAAAGTTTGCAAATAAGGTCATAAGCAACAATACTTTCGAAGTACATGCATGGATATACTGTATACTGCACACAACAAACCCAAAACCCTGTTAGCTCAATCGCAGATTTTACAAATGCTCTGAGGGATTTGATGATCTCATTTAGAGTTTTCCCAATTTTTCGGCAAGAAACGCGAAATACAATAAAAAGAATATGATAAAAGTGAGATGGAAAGAGATGTACACCAACTGTACTGGCTTATACATATACACACATCTGCATTCCTACGTTTCATGACGTGTACGTACACAGCATGTAGCCGTACATAGTAGCCTATGGCCAACACACATTGTGCTGTGCCATCGACAACATAACAGCAGCAAAATGAAATCTTTTTTTAATTATAACCCTTCTCATTGATTCATTGAAACCCATTTGGCTGTGCTTTTTTCATATAAACATCCACAAAATATAAAGGTTTTTAGCATGCAGCATGCTACCCACATGTGTACAACAGCAATCATCATAATTGCATGCAAATATTGATTCATTGAAAGCCATTTGGCTGTGCTTTTTTCATATAAACATCCACAAAATATAAAGGTTTTTAGCATGCAGCATGCTACCCACATGTGTACAACAGCAATCATCATAATTGCATGCAAATTCGTTTATATTGCTCAGCGTAAAACTAGCGTGTAGGTATTAAGCATTTAAAATTCTGTTAGTTCAGAAAATTCTCAAGAAATCACCTTTAGCATTTTTTGCCTCGTATTCAAGCAATTTTACATCTGACTGGTGTTTATCATAGGAAAACATACAACACTTGTATCGTTTCTCATTCTCATCATTCATTTCCTATTCACGAAATACTTCTGTGTTTTGGTTGTTTGTTGCCTCTGCTGCATATGAATTTCATCATCATCATGAGTGGTTGGCAGGCATCAGCGCAACGTTATATAAAGAACGCTTTAAACGGACTGTGTGATTGCGGTAGCCCGTTTGTGTTCATCAAACAGCAAGCTCGCCTCAGAATTAAACTGTGTGTGTCTAGCATCTACTTTTGAAGTAGACCTATACAATGAAAACCCGTTTTCTTCTCTCACAGTTTGTCTCTTGTTCTATGGAATCTATGAGTAGGATTTATGTACGAAAACATCATCTTGGTCCGATTTGCAAAGCAATTTCCTTGAATTCATTAAAACAGTGCATTTTCAATTTTGTACGTTAGCTGTTGTTGTTGTAAGTAGTAGTTATATGTTGCTTGTCATTACCATGTTGTTTTATATGACTAAAAATGTATATGTATAATATGTATCCATTATCCAAACAAGCATAAACTTTGTAAGTTTATAATTTATATATATACATATGTGTATGTGTGTTTTGTATATTATATTTACGAGTTAAGCTTCAACTGAAAAAGCTTCCTATATACTTTGCATGAAATTACACCATGAAAGTAGAATGAATGAATAGAGTGGACTCTTGTGATTTCAACTTGATCATCTCCATTATTGTCTGTTCCTCTTGTTTCACATGAAAATTGTCATTAAGATAGGGTTCGACATGAGGGTTATATACAAGATTGCCCTTTTCCATTCTCCCGCGTTGCCCGTGTTAAATATTCTACAAGCAATGTGTATACACATATACAGGAGGTAGTTAAAATTCTGAGCAGCTATACATATGGGGTTAGAGGCTTAGAAAAGAGGCATGTTTGATGACCGAACCTAGTGACTGGTGAGAGCCAAAGACCACATTGTCTGGTATGTCTCGTTTAAAACAAAAATAAAATAAATTTGGATTTTTGAAATTAAGATATCGTCTATCTTTTGAGACTCAAGTACGGCGCGCAAGCAATCAGTAGAGGAAATGCTTAACAGTGATTGCTACTTTATTTTGCGCTTTCTGTCCCAAACCGTGCGTAGACTTTGAACACAATTCGAGCACGAAATGAGATCAAGATTTATTTAAATAAGAGTCGGATAAGAATTTCTAGAGTAAAAGCAATATTATATAGCGACGTACACCACAGAGCAGCAGCACTGCTCGTTTATGTGCATAGTGTGCGCATCTGGACCATTCCTATTTATCATTCTTAATGCCAGATAACTGCCGGATACAAATGGCATTTCCCCTGTTGTACGTAGGTTCCGTAAAAGTAACAATGCACACAACTTTTTCGGCAAGAAAACACAGCCACTCGCACACGGCACTAAAGGAAGCGTAGTGGAGAGAAAAAAGTCAAGGCAATCCGGCAATAGTGGTGTGCATATTACATACACATTGTACTGTACCTAATCGCCTGGGATTTTAAATCTTCTCTTGAGAGTCTCCGACTACACGGCTCCTTAAAAGAAAAGGGAAGCAGCAACATCGAAATCTGTATAAGCATTTATACCGAAGTAGCTGTGTAGTATGTGCCATCATCGGTATCTCGGTGGACGCACCGTCTGCGATTTTCGGAAATAAAAAAGAAGCGAGAGAGGAAGTGAGGAAGCCCGAGAAAGAGTACCACCACACCACAGCTTTTCAATACCAACCAGTGAATTTTCTTTTGCTTTTACTTCAGCGTCCGCTTTTTTGCGTTTTTACAGGAGAAAAGACAGGATGCGTGCAAGAACTGATTGATGAAACAAATCTAACCGGGATTAAAACGTGCCGCCTTTTGCCCCTTGCCAAAAGAAAGCAAAGCTGCTATTTCTGTAAAGTGCTAGAGAATCTAACATGCTCATTTCATATGTAGAGATATGTACCTATGCATTATGTTATTATGCTTTGAGGAGAGGGAACCAAGGATTTCACTGTGCTTTAGAGACAGCTCAGCAGGAAATGAAACGAGGTTTTCTCTGTACCGACCAATCTTCCGACATTCGTTTCTATAATGTATGCATGAAGCAAACTGTTTCTCATCCCAAATATTTCTCCTTGCACGTGGGAGAACTGAGAACAGTGTCATTATTATTATAAAATGCAAATATTCAAAAAGTTTGAATTTTAAAGGAAGTTAACATAAACTTGACGACAGAAGAAAAGCCATTTGAATGAAATGTTTACGTATGTGGGCGGATGAAACGATATGAAAATTCTGTGTTAAAACTACATAGATATACATCGTTGTGTTTGCCTACATATTGGCTTTAATTTCGTGTTGTTGGCATATTCCTCCGTGTAGATAATAAAGTATGAGAGAGAGAGAGACGAACATTTAATTCCATCGGCTTTTGATAAGTGTGTTGTTGTGTTGTTGCGCTGTACTGAAGCATACCACCAACCAACCATGCAGCACATGGCACGGCACAACTATCTCGATAATGCAAACCAAATCTGTGAATGAAGGCTGTATAAAATGCGCTTTTCCTTTCAACTAGTTATACCATGCGTAATTCCGACACACTGATCAATCAGCTACGTACATGTTTTACTTTATAGGTACACTGTTTGTGCATAATCGTCAAATCATTCCCAGAGAGCATGTTCGGTCGTAACAAGGTAATAAAAGATCTTTTAATTTTCGGTGTGTCACACCGTGATTTTATTATTCAGCATAAACTATTATGTTATGTAGTACTTATTATTGTGTCAAAGATAGAGATCAGGCTGGGTACCACATTGTGTGAGCAAATTGCAGTGGCAAATGACAAGGCAACTCGGGTGGTAAAAGGCTGATTCTCTGTGTGATACAATCTTGTAATAAGGAGTACAAGTCCACAGTAGACCTTTATTAACTCTACTATTATATTCCATCTACATCACAAACAGTTATGATTCGTCGTTAATTTGAATATGCAATAATAATATGTGACAGAAAACAAGATAACTTTGGCGTATTTCCGTACGCTTACGCAATACTAATATTTGACAGACAACTTTGTAATATTTTTTACTATACTACACGAACACAAGGAGCAACGGCGTCCCCCTTTCCATTTTAAGTTAAACTTTCTTCTTAATGTTTGGTTTGAGTAGCTGTTTATTGGTCTCCAACATGACATTTACAGAAGATCATGGTGCGGTCATTCTCCATTAAAATAAACCAGTTCCAGTTTTTAAGAACTTATTGACCCTAACTTTCATTCTGTTCATCATTTCCCACATTTATTCTGAGTATACGTAGGCATACCCTGATTGGCGATCACACGATGATAAACTATCTAAGTAGTACGTACATATTGGCCATAATTGTTATCTAATTTATTTTGTATTTGTGAAGCCCCCATCTTGACATTTAATTTGAACAAATATTGAAAAGCTGCCATCATCACCAACTAGTTGAGATAAGCTGCACTTTACATTATCATTATCATCTTCACTTAATTATTATTTATACCTGCAATCACTATTGCAAAAAAAATTTAAATATTACCCTGCAGAAACAGTTCTAAAAAGCATTTATTGATAGCATTTTAAAAGGACTTGTCGTCTATACGATGATAAAAATTAATTGCTTTTTACATGATAAATGGGGACAATACCCTACATAATTACCCTACCCTTTATGAAAACGTAATATTTAAGCCAGATTTTGCGACACATTTTATTTTGATCATTTGTTTGCATAAACAGAAAAACATTTTCTTAGCAGCGTTTATGGTGGTATACTAGGCTTACTACAACTGTCAATGTCAGATGATGATGGAACGACACAATGAAGTATGCGCAAAAGCTATTAGATGCATGATGCGAGCCAATATTAATGAGACATATATGCAAATCACAACAGTGCAGTGCAATGCTTCTTCATCATCACCCCACCTAATCTCATTTAGTTATACCGATAAGTTATTTTTTTGCTAACGGTCGTGCGCTAGGACATCCATAACATTAAAAAAACAAACGTCAAATCATTCGTCTTAAAGATCAAAGATGAGCTTATTGACCTGGTCCTCCGCTTCAAATTCAAACAGCATTAATATAGTGTACTATTCAGATAAGTGGAGAGATACGAGCACAGTAGTAGTGCCGCTGCAGCATAAGTTGCTTGTATGAAGCTTTACTTTCCCTTTCTCTTCTAATCAAACTTGGTTCTTCTTCTAGTATTGCGGCTGTTCCACATGCACTCTGTTCTTGTATATGACATTGAGCTACTTTAGTGTGACGTGACGTGCTGCTTATTAAATCAGGGTTCTTACGATATTGTTTTTGTGATTATTTTTAAAAAATCAGTTTTAACTGTGATAACTATTTGTATTGTACAATGTACAACTACCAACGTTTTAGCACAGACGTGATCCTGTCATAAACGCCTTCTAAACTGATCTAACATGCCGATTAGGTAAGACATTTGGAGCAAGATTGACAACACTGTCTTTGTGTACTTCATTAGATATGTTAAATGCAAGAAGCTGTTAACCACTCAAGTTATTTTGTACAATACACAAAGCTGATATTAATTGGGAAAAGAATGTTTCTACTGGTAGGTAGGAATTACTGTATTTAACTTTTACCATCTGCGTATCATCCTTCTAAGTAGGTAGGATGATGATGTTGATGATAAAATAATGATTATGGTGATTGCGGTTTTGTTTTCCATATCTAATATGCGGTCTGCCATTATATTACCATTATGTTTCATTGCATCACTTTTATTAACCAGTTTAATTGTCCCGTTTAACATTGTATGAAATGAAATGAAACAGAACTTAGGAATGCGCTCCTTTTATTCATGTTTCCTCTGAATTGACCATTTAATCATACATTTGCCAGTTGAATGATAGTGATTGTGATTACATAGTGTACATTACACTACAATTGTGATAAATGATGACTCAGACCTGGCGACCTTTTTCTCTATCGTGTATGAGTGGTCGAGTGTATTTTGTAGATGAGTTCCAGCTACCTAATTCGTACAAGAACTGTTGTGATTGTGACAAATATGTACATTTTTATACGACAGAAACTGTGTAGTCATGAGCGTATGTATAAAATCACATATAGTAATCCAGCTTTAGCCAGTACCATTATCATGTCAACAACTTTTGGTTGAAAAAGGAAAAACACAGACAGTTGTGGGAAAAGCTACAACAGCCCCAGTAGTCGCAGCACAACGAGCATAACACACAAATGAGCAACCACATTACAGAGAAGCAATCTTGGCAGAACTTGGCAGTGCACTTCGCAGACAGTGTAGATGAATACTAAAATTCTTTGTTGTTCGCAAACGCAGTGTGCTAGTGTACACATAGACTGTCGATTGGAGCAATTTAATAAGTGCATTCACTTTATTATGGTTACGTGTGCGCATTATCTCAACTCTTAATAGTTGCTCTGCTGTTGGTAGAATAAAGATGCTGAAGAGTTGACGATGATGATGATGCAATGGGAACGGAGCAATGCCTCTCGAGACATAAAATGCATAAGAGCCATGCATGCATGGATCCATTTATTTCACTTAATCGAATTAAACTGGACTTTAACTACTTCATAAATGGCTGCTGGGCTCCTCAACGTTACGTCCAGTTGTACGTGGCAGTGTCAGAATTTGAAGTTCAGATCTCTGGCTACTGCACATCATTGTTCAACAACGGTTCACCATAATTTACCCATTATGAATCATACGATGATGACTATGATGATGATGACAAGTTCAGAGTTGTGCAAATGATGAAAATAAGTGACTATTGGGTGAACTGTAAACTGTAATGCTGATGTGGGATGAAGTGTAGACATACGGCACGACATGCCGGTTGATTTGGAGAATGATGTTATTAACAACATTTCTTGTGACGAGCGTAGGTACTTCATTTTGAGTAAATATTATACCAACTTAAGAGTAATAAAATAATAGCTTGCCATCATCATCCCCTCACTACAAACAACGAAACAACCTTCTCATATGATTACTTGTGATAAGAGAGTGCTACTTGGTGGATGATATTAGAATGTGAGTGCAGATCCCATAGGAAGGAATTATTTCCCTTACTAGGCATTTCCTCTTGAATCGGATTCCCCGGTATCTCTTTCCTCCCAGGAATGCTTTCCCCTAACACCTTTTCCCCAATGTCTGTGGTACAACGTTGCCAACTAAAATATTTATGTTTTCCTACAATTTGCAAAATACAAGTTTATAAAATTTGCGGATTTGTATTTTTTGAGTTTCTGGTATAAGTAAATAACACAATAAATGCACACGTTGAAGTATTCTTGGGAGGAAAAATAGTTTCGGAGAGAAACGGGCTTAAGAGTGCGCGGAAAGAGAGATCGGTGGAATCCGATCCGGGGGGAACACGCATAAAACCGTCTACATGACATGCACGTGTACAAAACCATTACCACTATTTTATGCGGCTGATTGCTCTCATCACTTTTTAATTTTCCATATTTGACGACGTTATTACGTGAAAGGGTTATAAAATGAATGCATGTGTAAAAGGAAAAGGCAAGCAGCACGACAAACATATTAAGGGTGCCGCTCCATTAGCATTCTGCACTTCCATCGTGTTCCGTGTTTTTTATTAACATTAATATAATATTTTATGATTATGTTCTTCGTATATATTCACGTGGGGCAAAATAGTTGGCAAATTTCCTCAAAACAGAAAAAAGTGCCTTATTGCAACAATGGAAATGGGCTGCAAGATGATTCATAACTGGGGAATTTTCTTTTTCCTCTTTCTCTCTGCTGGTGGTGGTGATGGCCATTTTACTGTTGGCTTATGTACGATGCTGAATTTGCAATTTATTTTAGTATAAAACGTGATATTGGTTTGTGATAATACTGAAAAGAGTGCATGTTTCTGTGCAAGTATGTGGAGGAGCAACAACGCATGTAGATATGTTTAACAATTTATTATCCGCATGGTCACACACGTCACATAATTGCATATCCTTCAGTTCAGTTGTAGCCTGTATTGCATATTAATGACCATTTTCCCACACCATGACATGATATTCCATTCTCGTTTGAGCTATTATTTCTCCATAGGTTTCACGTAGAAGCTGGATGTGCAAAAGTAAAAATTGAATAGATAGATAGAATTGCTTCCGGTAAGAGTGTACATCCCTATAAAAGTGTAATAATATTGCATATGGGTATGCATGCAAACATTCAAAAAATTTAATACCTGCACACCAGTATACCTACATAATGAGGGTAATAAGGTTTCCCTGCAATTGTAGAGATTGTAGAACTCAAAAAAAAGTTTACTCGAATTCATAAACCGTGAAAACATACGGTGCAGCTCATCGTCATAAAAATATCAAGCCATTCACAAAACGATTCCACCTACAGCATCGGCACTACACACATGGGGCAATTTATAACTCACGCACATGACAAAAATGTATGTCCGCATTACTGTAACACGACCACTAGTATATTTAGAAAGCACGTTTGCATTTTTAAAACACCACTTACTCCACCACCACTCCACACAAGCGTAATTACGCTCGCACATTTTTATACCCATTTTTAAAGCGTTCCTACCCTAACATTTCGTTCCATAAATATGGCATTGAACATTTTATTTTGTGCCATGTGTGGTTAATGGGAATTTTGGAGTAATTACTGTAACATAACATTTCCAATCGTCGTCATAATCGTTCCCCATCATCGTGATGACGAGGAGATGAGGAGTATATTATTATTGCGTATATATACTATGGGTCTTGAGATAGTAACAGTAGTAAATAGTATTTTGTAGAAATGGTGATCGTGGTTGTAAAAGTGGTTGTATTGTAGTACGTTACAAGACATTAGTATTGATGGGGATGAGTCGATGCGCTAAGGGAAAAATGTAATATGCTTAAGCAAACTCTAGCTTTCTGAATGAATGTAGCAGTGTGTTTGCTTCAATGTTGCTGCTGACTATTTCTGTAATTCAAAGCATGCTCACACTCACGATAAAAACATTCAAAATGAACTGAGCAGCTACCCAGTGTGAGTGAAGTGGTAGCAGCTTAGTGGTCGTTCTCTTATAACACAGAGCAGCAATTGATGTTACTATCATCGTTTTGTATTATTCCTTCAACTATCAATGGAGTGCCTTATTTATCTTCTCAGCATCATCATTATTATTATTTACTATCATCTATAACACATAGCACATTAGTATATAAGTATTAGTAGCACTGTACTAGGAGGTATAGTATCAAGGTAAAACTATTCCATTCTTGTTTTCATGAACAAACAACAACATCACGGAACGAAGTCCAACTGACAATCTACCCATCATCATCATGTGATTTGTCTGCTGCAACGCATTACTGAGAATTAAGAAAGTATTCAATCTCATGAGGTATCATTAAGTGTTCCTAACATTCCACGCTTATATAGAGAGAGAGACGAAGAAGAACCGGGTTTTCATCATAGCGATATAGCATTCCTTAACAAAATGTAAGGTGATTCGGATGACGATCAGCAGGTATTATTATTTTTTATTTTGTGCCAGGGATGGAGTAGAAGGTGGATGATGAATAACGCGGTAGTATTCTTATATAACCGGCTATTCGTCAGTATCAACGAAACAACAACGACTCTGAAAATTACATATTTTGTGTATGTACGCTAAAATGGAAGAAGCCGTTTCACTCGGGTTAGCACGGATAAGTCTGTGAAGTGAAGGCCAGATGAAAAAATAAATCATAATATACAACAGTGCATCCCAACCTCCCATGTTATTGATGCACACATTGTGCAACCGAGTATAAATCTTTCCTTGTTATTGTGATGCATAGTTTTGCACATAAAAATTTGCAGGAGGTTGCTTGGATTATAATTATTTATTATTATTATTGTAACTCTTACATATGAGAACAAGCGAGAATAATAGATGTACCTATTTGTACGTATACATATATATGCGTTCACAATTGACAGTTGGATCCCTTCGTGCTAGTCTTATTATTATGTAATATATATCATGTAAGTAATGTCTCCCAACGCAGTACGTTGTACTCTCGCTGAAATATCATCATCCTATCTGTAGAAAATATCCCCAAAAGCTCATAATTACAGATGAATCATTATTGTCCTGTCGTGTGTCATCACTATTATCATTCACAGCATTATTCTTAAATGCGAACATCGTCGTCACAATAATGATGACAGTAATAATAACGGACGCATCAACTCCTGACAATAATAATAACGCACAAGAAGTTTATTGCTATGGATCTACTATGAGCGCGTAATTTGTAGGGTAATGCATGCATAATATAAGCATATCTCAAAGCATCATCATCATCCCAATGCAACATTGGCAGCAATGCAGAAAAAACTGTGTGTTGCTATTTTATTATTACTTTGTACGAAATGAAGGCAAGCACACCTGTTCCTTCTCTTTTTATACCGGTCGTAAAACTCGAAAATTAATTACTATCTGTGCATAGGTATACACTGCCGTATGTATGTTAATGTATTTTTATTTACTCTCTATATACCAACTTGTTATGTTATAGTACATTCACAATCCAACAAACTATATGCACGCATTGTGTTTTTGGTGAGTTGTTGTTGCTTGAGAATGTTTCCTGTGAGAATACCAGGGAATAGATAAGACGGGGCTTGTTGAGACAACGATAAACGAAATAGAAACAATGGCATTTACATTATAGTTACTTATCACAACCAAATCCAGTAGCTAAGATGATTGTGAACGTAAGAAAGTGATGATGATTTCATGATGATGATATGCCTGAAGGTATGCCTGCATACCTTCAGGCATAAATGAATGACAACCGAACTACTTATGCACTTATTTACTTGCGCTGAGAACTTAATGACAGTAGCATCAAGATCAACTGGTAATAATAAGTAGACAATTGTAATTACAATGACAAGACAAACAATAAACTCCGAACCTATCAATTGGGCTTTATGAGTAATTTTATTACTAGTTGCTGCTAGTTTTCCTGCAAACAGCAAAGTTGTACAAATGATTACATGTAAATAGGGCATAAGCAAACAGGCTCGTGTGTGTATTGCTATGCATGTGTCCCACTCAAACTGAAAGGCAGTTAACAACAAACTGAAGAGTTGTAGGTTTAAAAAAATCTTTCTATATCATGAAGACTCTCTAACTGTCTAGGAGTAGACAGTCCGTTAACAATGAGTGAAATGAACAGTGTATAAACAAATGCTCATGCATTGATTAATAGATGAATACTGGATGTAAATTTAAGACTGATGATGGTAAAACAACATTAAATATTTGTACTATGCAAGCACATTTACAGCCTGTCTATCTTGAAAATGATGATGTAATAACGTGTATGCATAATTCAGAAGAAATTTGTACTCAGTTTATGCTGGAAGTAGCTGAATACTAACTATTACCCACTTTAGGAGAGCCAGATATATACAGTGTAGATTTTAAATACAAAATAGTTCGTATCTTACCTGATGCCAGTAGTCTTCTGGTGATGCTTGAGACAGCAGATATCCAGTGTCATGAATGGCTTGCAATTCATATAAAATTCCGACGCTTGGTAGAATGTCCATTTTGATGGAAGTAAATAATAATTTAGAAAAAATAAAAGCACGACGAAGAACAACGAGCCGGTGCAATAAGTTATTGGTGTATTAAAGATGATGATGGCTTATGACTTTTTGGTACAAGTAGCTTTACTTGTGTAGTTTGTACCCTATAATATCAGCAACAATAAAAATATCTTCTTGCCTGACTGTCTCACTTGACTGATTAAGGAAACTCTTTTAACTTCGGTGGCACATTAGGCTAAACATCGGAGACTCAAGAATCAGAAAGGGGAAGAAGGAACAGAGAGGAGAATCAAAAAGTTGTTTCTGTATATTCCTCGGTGTGTTGATAAGCTCAATCCAAAATTCAGACACTTTTTTTCTTCTGCAAAATATCTCACGAACTGTACTTCTTGTATATTATAATAATAAACAATAATGACGGAGCGCAGACAGAGTTGTTAGATCAAATGGAGGCAACAAAATTACTGCAAACTAGACTTGACTTTAATAGAGCAGTTTTGATCTGTTGTTGTAATGCTGAGTAGCACAAAAGACTCAAGTTTTGCTCACGTTCAATTTAAAATAATATGAAAACGTACGTAAAAACAAACAATGAAACAACTTTTTTTTGTCGTGTGCACTTTAAAAATGATTGTGATGTTTGTTGTTGATGTGTTTCTATTTTGTGTTCTATGTTGTTGTTTTATCTGGTGGCAGTGAAGATCACAACAAAGGTATTCACGACTGATTCCGCATTATGCAATCACAAGGAGAGCATATAGACATGAAAACTTTGACATAAATGATCTGGTGTACTACAGGCTATGTTTACCCGGACAAAAGGGAAACTAAACAACTTTTTTCTTCTGTTTATGTGCTCACTTCTTGCGTTATGCCGGAGAACATTTTTTCCAGGACGCTAAGTACATGTTTATCACGGTTGTCGCTCTATTTTTAAACGTCATCCATCTGAAAAAAGCAGAGAAAGTTGGACTCGTATTATTTCCCAATCATGATTTTCTTTTCATTCACTCAGTTATACCATACTGCCATTGTGATACTATCATTCTATGCAACGAACCAAGAGCGTAAATTGTTAGAAACGGTCAAGAGGATGATTATGATTGCAGTGTGACAGAATTTACGAGCTATTGTTAGAGGGGTAAACAGACAGACACAGACAAGCCGTAATAATAACGTATTAAAATCTAGTAAAATTGATTAAGTATACGAAATCATAACTTTTACTATCCTTTCGTTTTTCTACTCTCTTAGCTACTCTTTCCCATATTTTGGGAGAAAATACAATAGATTAGCTTTATTAGTTTTTTTACGATTACTAGCAAAATATTGAATAAAAAGTTATGTAGAATTTAATAAGTTACAGTACACTTGTACTGTACGACGATACCCTCTCTCTCTGATGGACGAAGCAGTATACCCGACCCGTCTCTATAAATTACCTTCATATTAAAGCTAGTCCAACTATGACAGTTAATTTGCAAACTACTATACCGTTGTATCAAACAAAAGAAATCTCAAATATTTTCTCTATGAAACTTTTAACGAATTGTTTAATCGATTACTTCTGTAGCAGACCAATAACTTCAGACAGAATGATAGAAGTTACGAAAAGACAAGAACAGTAATAACAGCAACAACAGCAATCATGCACATTTTCGTTACAAAGTTGTACAATCAAAACTGTATGCTACGGTAGATTTTAAATTTGTTTCTGATACAGAACGAACTTCCAGACAGGCAGAAATTATTTTCTTACTCTACCGCTTACTATTACTGCTTAGCGCAGTGGTGCCAAACGGAATTGCATGGAATAAAGAAAGGGGTATAGTGAAAACTACATCAGAAGGAATCGGTTTTGGATATTCTTGGTCTTACCTACATGGATAGAAAAACTCAGAAGCGATAACCCATTTTGCTGTTATTCATTCTCTCTGTATCTTGTGTAGTAATGACAATGCCAGTAAGTAAGTACATATATTGCACTTTTACAGCAGAAGCAACCGGCTATGACAGTGTGCAGTGCACGACGTAGTGAATATTTACTAGAAAGTGTTTAATCAAAGCACTCTTATAATTTATGAATATGTTGCTGAATATTCAATTTTCTTGTTCTCGCGAATTGATTTTTCTCGTACAACGTTGGTACACAACCCACAACGCTTGCTGCGGTTGTAGTTTGTTTGTACCAATGTTGTTGTTATCATACATATGCAATGCTACACATACATTTTTAACCATTTTAAGTCGCTGCAAGTACAACTTAATATTGAAAGACAACTCAAGTATAGACAGACAACATGGTTGTATTTTTACCTCTTGTGGAATGCCGATAATTAGCAGTATTTCTGATAATAACTTTTTGTTTTAATAGGATCATTTAGGAGAACTTTTCAAAATTACCTTTTTCAATTTTAACACTCCGATGAAATAATGATTTTTATTCACACGGTCATCTCAGGACAATGATTGTTCTCTTGGCTTGTGAATTCACTCTTCCCTTGGCCATACTACACCAGTATTTGGGTATGTGGGACGAGTACCATGCACACACGATTCATGCGTAATTAATAAAAAGTGGCTAATTGCTTCTCGCCCTGTCGTTTAGTGGAACACCATTAGTAATAATGTACACACATAACAAGAGCCGGTTACTCTCCCAATAGCGAAACACAGTGTTCATCTTCTCCAACTCCAAGTTAGTGTTGAAAACTATGTTGTTTCTTTTTGGAGAATGCCAACAGTTCTACTTATACATTTCCTTTACTTACACTTTTGACTTTTGTTCTCTTTGCTTTTTTTCACTACTACAACTACCAGTAAATGCTCATTTTGCATGCTTAGAGTTAATACTATCCACACTCTACGTGTATGCACAGAGAAATTAGCATTCAAAAAGATTGTACACCTTTAAATAGCTGAACAACTTTCATTATGAATTTATCGTCACGATCATCATTTTGCACACACAGGAAACTTCACACTTGGTTCTGCTCTGCGCCGTATTTGTAGGCATATAATCATCAATGGATCATTACGCAGGTTATTGTTATTATTATTAACATGAAATTATGAAAACAGTGAGGATGACTCAAAAAGTCACAAGACACAATGGGCACAACACATGAAAACTACAGCTAAAAAGACCGACCGTTCCGCCGTGGCTGTTGTTCTCGTTCTGAGGATGTACTCGCTTTTGACTCATTTGATTTGAAAGTATTTTTGTTGCAGAGTCCGTGCAAAGTGCCAAGAGTCATGCATAATATACAGTTATAAATGGCACGAAAGTAGCAACAGGAACTGATTATTACGGTTTATACTATCACTGCTGTCACTTTTATTGGTGTTCTTAGCATGTTATGAGATTACATGTAAACGTGGGAGTAGAACCTGCTACAAACCTACGGTGAACTATATCATTGATGAAAAGGGTGATGATGATACCGATTTGATATAAAAAATCAGAAAGACCATGACGAGGGAGCACATGTATCAACAAATGCGAAGGATATATTGAGAATGAGACTCAGATTTCAGACTTGATGCAAGAGTCAACAAGGAAGCAAGCGTCTTTTCTTTGGCTTTTTTTGACTCTAGTTATGCTTTCGCTTTTGCAACGCAACCGGTAGTATACCACCGCTGTTGTAGCTGATCACGACTTTAATTTTCCACCATGTGTTGTTCACTCTGTGATTACACTGCCCTCCTGAAACGTTGTCTTATTCATGGATGTCTCTTGACAGAAAATAAGACTCTTCTACTTTTTGTAACACACGAATTGGCTTGACATTCAGCCTTCACCACATTCACTTTTTTTAAATGTAATAGTCACAACGGTGCAGATTTTTGGTCGAAAATCGAAACGAAAATGTAAAACTGTTTTGACTCAGAACTGAGTCAGGTATTCGTCCACACGGAGCAAAAAGTTGACTTAAGTGCTAATCTTCAGTTCTGCATACAATTTTCTTTGATGATGAGAAAATGAAAAGAGGCTCAGGAGGATTAAGACGATCGAACAAACAAGAAAATTTCCACCTTCAATTTTTGCTCGGAGTACTTTTCATGTTGTGTCTCCTTCAAAGCCGACTGCAACACAACGAAAGTTTGAGAAAAAGGAAAACGAGTACAGTTTTGTCAACTTTTTTTGTACACTTGTTCTGTAGGTTCAATCACGAGAACATGTACACAAAATTAGAATGTTCGTGTGTAAAGACCCGACCGACCGGCGTTTTCTTCTTCACAATCCCTTTTTGCAATTTTTCATAACAAATGCCTCTATTTTTTTCCACTGTCACTTTCCTTTAAAAACAATGATAGCAATATCACCACGATATTTTCGGCTGGCTCTTGCTCACTTTTTTTTGGTTCACTAAGTTTTTGTTACACTTCATCTGATACTTTTCACCAAGTTACGAGTACACCTGCAAATGACAGTTCTCTCTGGAAAATACAATTTTTTTTCTTCTTCTAAAAACTGAATGTCATCATCATGTTAGAGGAGAAACCGTCAACGTAACGCACTCTATATTACCACAAACGTCCAGCTTGGAGGAAAACTATCAGTGCAAATTATCTACATCTATGAATTACTCGTGTTAAAAATTAAACGAGAAGACATTTGCACTGCGAGAACGGAGGACAGTCTCAGAACAAACTAAAAATTGCAGTTAAACCGCACAGCTCCTCTCGTCGTTAACACGTTGGGCTTCTCCAAGAAACTGAGAGTTGCTGTGGTTTGGCAAGCTGCTCTTATCAAACGAGGAAAAAAGTGAGAGGGTTAGCAGCAAGCATCACATCGGTTTGTGTAGTGGTAGTAGGGAGCATCCACTGTGGATAGTATATTGAACAAGTTGTAAAGGCAGCAGTGCAGCAGCCAGCAGCAGCAGCAGCGATGTAGACTCACAGAGAGAGAGAGCTCACTCGCTAGCCAACCTAATATAATATTGTTCCCATCTCATTTCATACAAATACACACTCACTAGCTCTTTACTCCCACAACTTGCTCGAATACGCGACGACCAGTGTAGAGAGATTCTACTGGTGCAAGAAGGGGCAAAATAATTTTTGTACGAGAACAACGAAATTTTGGTTTTGTTCTTACTTGGTACTCTGTGTGTGCTGATGTACAAACACAACACCAAAACAAACTCCAGCAAGAGGATTCAGTATGACAGAGAAGGAAGGGAAATTTCTGAGCTGAGTTTCAGTTCAACTTTACTTGAGCAGAACCAAACTGTAAGTGAAGTATAAATGGAAGAGAGCTGGTGAACGAAGATATCGCCAGGAAAAAGGAAAGTTTGTGTCAAGCACAGAGTTCCCTGTAAAAACAACAACAGCTATATGACTTTAATGCTCCCACTTTTTCCTTAAGTAAAACTACACACAACATCTATTTAGCAATATGGTCCAGTTAAAACTCCATGGGCTCTGCTGCTTCTGCCGTTTGCTTTTCTTGCACTCTCTGTTTTTTCATGAGAATTTCTTCAATTACAATTGCCATAACCAGATAGCCTGTATAACGGGGCTGTACTACATGGAGTCCCTGCGTCATGAGAGGGAGATGCCTATGTTGCTGGTGTGTTTATTCTCTCCAACCCTGTCTCTCGTCTATGTACAACGCTGGGAATAAGATTGAAAGTCTTTACAGTCCTCCAATGTCCTGAAGGTTCGATAAGCGTTTTTAAATGTTACTTCCACCAGGACTGGAAATCGAAAGGGAAAGAGTGTCACATAAAGTATTTCAGGGAAAGAGAAAGAACGTTTCTATTACTGCTGCTGCCTACGTCCTTCCTTGCCATTTACACCACAGCAAAATTTTGCCCTGCGTCTAATACATATATTTATGTTGCTCATGATAGCACATCCGCTCATCCTAATTCCATTTGGAACATGAGAACAAGGCGTGTTACCCTTTTTCGTCGTAAACCCGTTATTCTTTCGCCTTTTTCAAAGACGCAAATGAACGTCTCGTGCAAGAATTAAATGGATAATTTATTAATGCAATAATCTTCATATCATTCAATAATTTCGGCCAAATAGCTTTCACGTGAAACCCAATGTTTGTTTGATTTGGTTTAAATGGTAGATAATGAATGTGCCTACAATTGGTAGGTATCTAGCGGCGCAAGAGAGGTCTAGTCTAGCCTTCTTTCTACAACAACACCATTGTCATTGGCCACTGCCGTCGTTGCAGTCTAATCTAATCTACTTCTGTCGTCTGTGGTATATGGGAACAGCAAAATGGAAAAGTTTGAAAATACCAACATTGCAAGTTAAAAGTTCATGGAACTTTAGTGGAAAAGAGAGTGTATGCATGTTGTCGAAACGTGGGAAAATGAGATACTCAAAGACGAATACTGCATGCAGTAAATGTATGTGTGCAAATGCAGTTTGATGCAGATATGTTGAATATCAATAGCAATGTAGGTATTTATTATTACGGTTTACGATATAGTATATGCAGTATAGTATAACCTTAATGCATACACTATATACCCTGATAAATCTGTGTGTCCGTCCGGCAGGTCGTTACATAGCACGAAAACTCGTAAACGCAAGCTAATGTCGAAATTTCCTTTTACCAATAGATCACTGCGAACCATAACTCGAACGACTTCGAAGATGACTCGTCAACTCTCATGGATTTCCCAGGAAGTAAACTCTGAATTTTAACAAATAACCGTAACTGAAAATTTATATGTAATAGATACCTGTGTGGGCGGAGGTATAAAATGAAACGAAGTTTCACGACGGTTATTTGACTTCTCTGTGGGGTGGCAAATGTAAAAATTCTGTATGAAGTATGAACCAACCAATATACCAGCACCTTAGACCAGTTAGAAGATTCGTCCCCCGAGGTCAACGAAGGATTTCCCGGTAGATCAACTTTATAATTTTATATATTAAATAAATATAACAGAAATATTGTACATAAATCCATCGTGGGGAAATGTGAAATTATAATAAGTTTTGCCAAGGACTTGCTGACCGCTCACCAATGCGGGCCCCAGGCGTATCCCAGAAATAAATTACGATTACTCTAGATTTTCGAAGGAAAATTAATTTAAAACCACTTTCGTGAACTCTTCCGGTAAATTTCCACATCGTGATCAACTCTTACTCTTAAAATATCCATGGCTGAAATTTTTTACTTTAATACTATGCCTCACGGGGAGATTTGAAATCATCCCAAGTTTGCTGGTGTTGGTAGACCCTTGTGTGCCCTGCCCATCCAGGGCACACCAAAGCAAAAAAAATATCTTACGAATTATTCGTTAAGGCAAAAAAAAAGAATTTCACCAAAATAACCGTGAAAAATAGGTTGATCGTGGTCAAGTTTCAGGTTTTTTAGCCACCTAGTCAGCACAACATCGTAAACCTTCCGTTGAGCGTTAAACTGGTTTTT
>JAHZNE010004759.1:0-12217 GCA_027744055.1 Callyntrura sp. NNG-2020
GAACTTGAGCTACATCTTCCTGAGGTTTGACACTGTATGGGCTGTAGACATAACTGCACTGCACTAAAGCCACCTCATAAAACTCTGGATTGATGTTTAAAGATCCACCCAGTACATTACGAAAGTCACATATTTTGTTTGAGGGGAAGTACTCCAGCGACGAATCGCTATGCAAGTAGACGTATTGACTATCCATGTTGACTGGTTTAGAGAAGACTATGAACTGCGACGTAGTAGTAGAACAAACACCTTATTATATGTTAGTTGCACGCAATGTTGTACGGGCAATGCTCGCCTTCGGCTCTGCTTGGTAGACTGACTCGGGCGTTGCCCTCAAACAACAGCATTGCCCATACTCACATTGCTCAGGACGCTACTACTCTGACCCTACTGGCATGGGTTTTTCAGATTCCTGTACAGATGATGGCTATAGTTTATTATGATGACAAGTAGGATTTCTATATACATGGTGCATGTGATGGGGGGGCTTGATGGCGATGATTTAGACAGGGGAGAGGGTTTACATGTTAAGTAAAGCTGGCATTGGTTTAAGTGCTTGTTTTCTATGCAATTGGCGGTTGTACCTGGGGTCACTTTCTACTGGTAATTAATTGATCGATCTTTACTAAATAATCATTCTCATTTTGTACAAATAAATATTAACAGCAGATGGAACAAATGCAAACTAAAAACATGACCCGTACAGAAATCACAATACGCGGTACCATATATTCCAAAATTGGTACGTTAATTCTGCTTTAATTTAAGTTATTTAGAAGTGGAAAATAGTATGTATGTCCCTATTGTAAGTACCAACATCCTTCGCATCAAATTTTATCATTTCTGAGTAGCTTGTCAGAGTATAGATAAAAGCGCTTTTACTTTAACGTATACATCAAATACGCAATACTTTGAAATAGAAATCAATTATCACCGTCCTTTGTTAGTACAATCAGAGTGATTATTGTAATTACTAATTAGGCATGTGTACATTTCAGGGTATCCAACTTTCCGTGTCCACCTCGCATTGTCCTGGAAAGTGGACAGTGGACAGTGGATAGTGGATAGTGGACAGTGGACAGACACCGAACACATGGCAACTTGAACTATACTATACTACTGTTTCATGTTGCCCCATTTAATGCTTGCAGGTACCCCTGTCCACTGGACAGTGGACAATGGACAGGGGTAGAAATTAGTGGATAGACGGGACGCTGGATAGCGGATAGTATCCATCTGTCCACTGTCCATTTATACCCTGGTACATTTATTAATTATTTGTCTATCTATCTATCCATAGTACTGATATTCGACGTGGTTGTCCTGTTTACTCATAAACTAAATTTAATTACGGCACAAATATAGGTAAAGCTTTGAGGAAATTTCGTTGCAGCGATTGTGTGCTGTGTTAGGCGACAATTATTTAAAGTAATTAAGGTATAATTAAATCGTTATATCTTCTTCTACAAAACTCATCGTATTTCCATTTGAAGTCATGCGGAACATGACATCTTTTGTTAACTGATGTGCTAAATAGCAACGGTCTTATGTGTGCCAAGTACCAATTCTTACATATTATGCTTTCTGAATGTTAACAGCGCCCTAACCGTGAATACACTAATTGTTTTAAAAAATAGCAATATATTAGGTCTCGTTATGGTATACATATTACTAAATCTAACACACAATGGTTTACATGACTTGCAAAATTTTTGCATACATTTCGTTTCTGCCCTGCTGCTCCAAACCCTATCATTTTCCCAAGATTTGATCGCCCCTTGAGAATTTTTGACTAGTTGTAAGCCTGCATACAGCACACTTACCCTCGCACATTACTACGATGCATCGACTTAACCGCTCCATCACGTCCCAGTCGGTAATCAAAACAACGTTGCAAAATACAGAAAGGATTATAACAATGACGTGTGATACCGGCGCCCCTAATCCAACACTTCTATTAAAAACGCATATTAAAATCTGCACTGCACGAAAGTTGGTCATGATGGCAGGAACGGTCCTGAACTGCTTTGTAGTTACTTGTGCGACTCCCCGCGCGGGTCGCAATTCCCGCGAAAGTAGCCCCCACGTGAGGACGGTCATATGGAGAGTATTTATTATTATGAACAAGATGCCCGACGTCCGTTTGAAGATACCATACCCGTAGAATATCCCACAAAACGTGTACAAATAAATACTGGAGCCAATGCAACCTTCCCCAAGATGTAGAACGGGTACGCAGGATCTCGAGGGAAGACAAAAAAGTGAAGGCTCAATATGGCGGCAGTGACATAATGAACTCCAGTGATGGAAGCGGCAAGAAAATCCCACAGCCGGTTGACAGTGTCATTGTTGGAGTTGTAAGTAGGTCGGTAATTATCTAAGGAAAGATACATTCATTGTGAATTGAAAATTTGGGATGAATACAAGAACACTTACGAGTGATCCGTTTTCCAAAAAGGGTCATTTCATTGAGCCATGCCAGATATCCGTGCGGTTTGCATATGAAGAGGTAGTTGTTGACCAGTATCAGGAAGGCCCCCAGGAGAATCAAGAAAAGATACGTAATTTTATCCACTTGCCCAGTTTTCGTTAACCAGATGAACTGACAGGTAAGGTAAGCGCAGTAGAAGCTTTGATATAACGCTTCCACTCGGAAGCAAAATAGGTGCGGGCGACTTTCGATGAGGCGATACAGTTTTGTGGAGGAATCGTACGTAAACGGGGTGCAGGCGGTGAGGTGTAACAAGCGAAATTGGAAGAAACAGAGTTTCCTCATAAAGTTACTGTACGTGTACATATTTACGGCGGCTGGTTGTGCTGTATGGAGATTTCCTCTATTTGCAGTATTAAAAACTTACTGAAACTTGTATGTACTAACAGAGTCATCCTTCCTATCCCAAAACAAGAAATTAAAATTGGCCAAAACTGTTTATCCTTAAAATTAATAGTATAATTTAGAATAATTGGTCTCAGAAAAGGGTTGTCCTTGAATATAATGTATACCTGCTCAATTGCTGTTGTTTGCAACGTTATTCATGTGGCACTGACTAAAGCAATAACATGAAATATATAGATATAGCCTCTTGCGCAGATGGTAGCTATATTACCATAAAAACAAGTGTAATGACGAAAAAATTAATTTGAGTTGATTATACGAAGATTGCAGCAGATAATAACAGTTTAAAGGCTCAGTCCTATTACTCATGGATTACATTCAAATTGTCAGCTTTTTCAGCATACTGTGTCATGATATTGATCAGCTGGTGTTGCTATAAATCCATTATATAACTTCCTGTTGTCCACTTTATATCATGTAATTCCAAAAATTACAAATTTGTCGGAATAAGCGTTGCAATAATACAGGAGAGAATTGTCAAATTGGAAAATGTGAAATAGAAACGTCTAAAATAATGTTGTGTATTCATAATAATCTTTCCAACAAATAAATAATATAAGTCAAGTACTTCCTGTTTTCGTAAAAAATTATGTAGGTTTAAAAAAATAATATTAATGTTGATTGATTTGTATTAACAAAGCTTTTGTGTGTACGTTATTTTTTCTGGAAAGTAAATTGAGACCCATTTAATCTCCGCACAAAAATAAATTGTATTCGAACCACACATTTAAAAAATACATTTTTATAGCCACATGATATAAAGTAATGGCAACTTTATTATGAATATAGGTACTTAGAGACACTTCATAGACACATATAGTCTATTAAATTAAACATACCATTTAATGATGCAAAACACAGCCAATTTTACAAATTATCACTGTTTATCTTGACAGCCGGAAAATGCAAACACGGAGATAAATATGTTGCTATTTGTATACCTTTGACAAAACAATATTAATTCTTTTTGAGTTGTTTATCTAAACAATAATGACAGGGTAGAAGAAGTGCAAAAAGTTTATAGGTTGTGCTTATTAGGTGACACGAGTTTACATAATTAAGAGGTAAATAAATCGTATAAGCTCCGTCTGCACAGCAAACGTTGGTAAGTATGTATTTCCACTTTGAAGAAAACAGAACAGGACATTATATTTTGACCAATGATGTGTAGAACTGCAATTGGGGTGAACACCTGGCGCCAATTGGTATTATTTTTGACAATGTAAATAAACCCTTGAGTTTCCAAAGAATTATTCATGCACGTAATTTTAGTTATTCCAATCATCAATAAAAAAGCTGCAGGTTGAGAGGCATCGTTGATGCAGAAAGTACATGCTAATTATCAAAAAAATGACAGTGATAATGGATAAAGTGGATTTTATTCTGTTGCGCATCAAAGACATGCACGTTGATAAGCATCTCAAATATCAGAGCAGTCAACATTCGATGTATGTATCTCCTTTACTACGTTTTTCTGCTGCAGCCGTGCGTCAAGGTCGATTTATCGTAATCATGGCAGGTTTTCTGTTATCTTTATCAGAATATTTTTGCTAATGAACTGACATTGCATTTTTAAAAAATTACCTCAACAGTAAAGATGTAATTTACTAAAGATTATCGTAATCATGGCAGGTTTTCTGTTATCTTTATCAGAATATTTTTGCTAATGAACTGACATTGCATTTTTAAAAAATTACCTCAACAGTAAAGATGTAATTTAGTAAAGCGGTTTTACGGATGGTGGTGTCTATATGTACAGGAAAAAAATTTGGTGCACATGACCATGGCTGAGTCTAAAATAAATTGCCCAGTGTGTTTTGAAATTCCGGAGGCGGAAATATATCAATGTGTGAACGGACACATCATCTGTGGCATTTGCTCCACAAATTTGAAGGATTGTCCAATATGTAGGGAACCGTACGGAAAAAGGAAAATTCGTGCAAGAGTCCTGGAAGATATTATAAAAGAACAAGTGGTAGACTGTCCCAACAAATCGATAGGTTGCCCGGAAAAAGTGCAACGGCAGCAGCTGTCTAATCATGTTGACGGTTGTGGATTCAAGTAAGAATGTTCATAAATTAAATTTTTGAAATATGGTAGTGTAAGTAATCTTTAATTATTTATGTACTTTAGTGGAACTAAAATCAATTTATGCAAGCACATGGGATATGGTTGCAATTACGCATGTAATTCCAGAAACAGTCCGGATACAATTAAACATATTGAGAACGCACATGGAGCCCTGAAAATGCCTTCATACTCAGGAACAATACAGTTAGAAAACTTTAGGTCTGCCAACCTACAAACATCCAGCATCTGGACGCCGTACATATGTGGAGACTCTAAATTTTTAGTGTTTGCCAAAATTAATGGCGATTCGAAAACCATTTCGCTTAATTGTGTATATCTCGAGGATAGCTCCGTCCTGACAGAAAATTATGAAGTTGAGTTTATAATTAACAGTGGGCAGGTAATTACAAATGACACTCTTGTATTCAATTTACCCACCATATTTTATGATGCAGAAACATAGCATGGTTTTATTTCTTAATAGTTTCGCTGTCTGAAATATGCAACAATGCCGGTTATGTTTGAGGATGTTGAAAAGATGACTATGCTATCTTTAGTGGAAATCCACGGTGATCCAGTAAAACAGAGACACCTTATTGAAGGGAACTTGGAATTTTCCGTGTACATTCGACCAGTAACGACGGAAATGCAACTAGGCAGTTTAACGTTGAACGACAAAAACATTTGGGTTGCATTTAATGAGGTGATTTCCAAACCAGGTAATATTTATCATAACATAAATAAATAAACATATCATAACCGGTTGATCGGGGTCTCCAGTATAATTAGCATGATGCAATTTCGTATCAATGGGTACGCACTTGAGTGTTATCTTTCTCATTTCTTACTTAACTCTCACCGTACAAATATTGCTTAATCGTTTTTGTAGTTGATGGTGCAGCTGCAAGAGGAAATATTTTGTTTGGATATTAACTTGAATTTGAAAATGAAGATATCGATGAATAAAAAGCTTTGGACTGCTTAACTAGCTTAAAATATGCTTTATTCAATATTGTACGAATGCACTACGCATAAGTATAAACATAATATATATCCATATGTAATATTCCCAGATATAATGATAAAGGTGCAGGGTACCCTTTTAATTTGATACTTTGTGTGTAATGTGAAAACTTGTTGTGTCATTACATGTTACAATAACGCGATGCATTCTCCGTTTTGCTGTTGTCGTTGTTTGAAAATTAATATTTTGCGCTTTTCATTCTGGGAAGAGCATTGTTCTAGTACTCTCAATGAATGTTCTTTTTCATGTGCTTTTCGTGTAAAAAATAGAGAGTTAAAACATGGAATAAAGGATAATTTTTTACCTTTATTTGGTCGTCATTCAGATTAATTTATATTAATCAGGTAGTTTTTGTTTTGGAATTATAACTGTTAGCCTTTGTTCATACCATACAATTTTCTGATCAATTGTAAACTATCTTTATCTGATAAGAATCGAATTGGACTATCATAATGCTATATCCGACATTTTCAACTGGGTAGTTTTAGAAAATAACTGTCGTGTTTCATCTTATATGCTATGCTATAAAGAACGGGACAATATGCTGCTAAATGATCGAGTAGCTTTTAGCGAAAACAAATACTGGTCTGTTTGAAAAGTAAATAGCGTAAAAGTAAAAATTAAACGTTTATATAATACAAATATTCACATGTTTTTGTACCTCAGACATCAGAACAAGAAATGGGTAAGGTATCATAAATGATATACATATCCATGATATCATGTTTTCAATTATGCCCTCCCTTTTGTTTATAGACACGAGCTTGATGTTAAAGGAAAGTTTTATTTTGACCAAAGTATTGTTACAAAAACTGGGAACAATTCTTTCACTTTTTGTTTGGTAAAACTTTGTGCCCATAAAAATCGTATCATCATTTGTAGGTTAACTATAAAAAGATACAAACTAACATGTTGAACCAACAACAAAACGTATAAGCATACGCCAAACTCATATTAGTTCTAATACCTCATGTCAAACAATTATGAAGTTCATTTGGTTTACAGCAAAAAATCTATCGCTAAGAAAATAAAATACTTACGGAAAAATATCAGTTCTGCCACTTGAATACACTCCCTGACTCCTACTAATGCTATCACTTAAATCTCTCATACACAATGATCATGTTACCATTAGTAAACTAAAAATTTGTTCCCCTACAAATTGTTCAGTATTCAAAACTGTTTCCCGCTCGATAAAATTATTTGAGCCAAAATGTATCCGAAAATTAGGGGCATGAGTTGGTGAATTCGTCTGCATCGCATCAGATGTTCATTTTCGCTGATGATCTGCCTTGTTTCCTTCGCAGTTTCATAAACTGTGCCTAGCGTGGAGAAAACACCCACCATCAGCCACGTCACCAGTAGAACAGCAACCGCGTATGCCGCAAACACGCTGAAGTTTGTAGTAATTTGTCCACTTGCAACAAAGTACACAATGAAGTAGCCACACCCAATTTCGGCCAGGGCAGTACCAGCTGGAACTCCAAGGAGGATACCTTTCGAGTAAATTAGACGAAATTCGGTCAGCAGCAACTGTAGCTCTCGTAAGTTTATGAAAGATTTTCTCGGCTCCAGGTACGTTAGTTTCTGTCTGCAGTGCCCTAGTATAACAGATAGATAAGCGTCATGTTTTTACATTACTTAAATTTATTTTACGTACCTTTACGTAATTACGTACGCATATTTACGATGCTATTTAGAGCGGATCGAATACAGTCACTTTGCACGTATATCATTTTGGTGGTATAAACAAAATTTGGTATCAAGCTGTTATAAACCATAAACACGGAGTTTATTAGTCGAGTTATGCTTTCTGCTAGGATACCTTCCAGCGATACCGGAGTTGTGTACAAAGTACATCGACGAAGAAGAAACACTCCCAGTCTGTTTGATTAACACGGTTTTGATGTGTAGGAGACAGCTAATAAAACACTAGCTTTTATCGGTGTTCTACAGAACAAAACTCGTCCGAGGGTTTTCACTGCCTCGTTGGATTTTGCAGAAATGTAGTCTGCTCCCATTCGGTTTCGTCGAATTGCATTCTCCAGAGTAACTAATTTATTAAAGAGAGTCACCAATTGGGACCCCTTTATCTCTCCCACGACGACGCACGGGAAGGCTATCAGAAAAGCCCCGCAGGTCGTAACACTCATCACTTGATCCCGTAAGTTGCTGTTTTCCCATAAAAACCAGATTTGAGCTACCACACACGAAATGTATACCAAAGAAAACCAGAAGGAGAAGTGGCTAGCGCGGGATTGATTTATCGGTTTTAGTGTAAGACTACATAATCCCGATTTTTCTGTTTTCCACTAGTATGGAATGGTTTTTAATAAGTCCAGCCGTTGCATCATCATGGCATCTGTGATGCCCATCGTGATGTTTTACGTGAAGTGGATTTACCTGTACTAACAATAAGTAAACAATGCACCACAAAATATATGAACGAATGAGCACAACTGAATTTTGCACTTTCGCTCACATAGAAACACTGAGTTGTATATCCGGAGAAATGGACGGAAAATTGTGATGAGCGACTGGTAATTATTTTGATTTATAAATTTGTGAAAACAAAGTTTCTCGTTTGTTTATGCCGCGTTGTTGTAAGCTTTACAAGTGTATAACTTTATGGGTAAGCATATCAGCTATTTTTCTAGTTTTGACTAAACCTGGAAAATCCTGGAACTAAATATTAATTGGTTGGTGGTTTGCGAAGAATTTGAAAGTTGGGCAAAGTGAATATTTTGCCGCAAAAAATACTGGTATAAGTGACATGGCGCACTGGTAGAGCTGTAATTTCTTCATTTACGAAATATGGTTCAATTGCTGTTAATTATAGATTATTGTTATTGCTGCAAATGAATTTTCTCCATCTGTTCAATATTGTAAAAGGTAAACGGCATTCGTTTACTGTGAGGCATTATTCGTACGTACATTATATGTTATAGCACGGTAGCACTTCAACATTAATTACAAGTATTTCCCAAACCCTTAATTTGTATCTAAAATCGAATAACTTATAGATTTATGCAGGTCTTGGTGATATAGAAGCTTTACTCACATATATCTAGCATCTCTGCAGTTTCCCCGTCAACGCGCTCCAGCGGCTTATTATTTCGTTTATTACTTTACGTTAGAAATATCCAGACCAATCAAAACCGCTGATTTGTGGTAAAATATATTTTTTATTGTAGGTAATTTCACCGGACAATGTTCGTCTCAGCATCAAATGTGGTAAACAACTAAATATATGTCTTAAAAATTAATAATTTCAACACATATAGCGAACGACAATGTTCACCAACAAAATAAAATTTATAGTTCGAGGTAGTCAGTCAAAGTGTTTCAGCAAAAAAGAGGCCAAACATAAATATGTCAGTACTTGCACTATATTTAAGTAATCGCCATGGAACTCCGCTTTCTGTGCTCTTAATTAGAAACTATGTGGCAAGGGAACAATGTTTTTGTCAGTCAGTTTTAAGTTTATGGCAAGAGTGTAGTATACTTTAAGTTTAATTAGCTTATTAAATTTAGCTCGTATTATGTGGTGAAGCGTCCAAAAAGCAGCAAAAACGACTAAAAAAATATAATCGATTATTGATGGATTAGCACAAAATTAATAATGCATCATTTCCAACTACTTGCTAGAAACTCTTTAAACAAAGCGTGAACAGTATGTAATCCACATTTCTTTTACTACGTACATCTTTAAAGCCCTTAACGTCCTTAAAAAGCTTGCGAAAAGCAGCACAAAATATCAAAATATAAAAGTGATAGTGAAATACTTTATTCCACAACGCGTTCATTTAGAGCACATATATACATGAAGCAATATTTTAAAGATGTAATAAAGTAAAAGGACAGCAAATAGGAATAGTTACAAAATGCTAATCGATGGACTAAGCTTTCTAACTTGGATACATTAGGTCTGTGGTTCAATTCCAGTTTGGGCCGGACAGTAAAGATTGTTCTTTTCTGGAGTATAAACATACACGTTCACCTTCAGTGTGCGTCTAAGGCAAATTTGCTAAACCATGCTTGATAATCGGGTCTATGAGGTCATGTATCACCATCGCTACTGTGGGTGATGGTTATTGTAAAATACTAATTCATTAAAGCACTTCATTAAATATGGTACAAGGAAACATATTTAAATTGTACAATGGTTAGACATTTTTAGCAGTTCCATTGTTTATGATAACCATTTCGCTTTTGAAAAATCATTCATGTATATAATCATTTAACCGTTCATTTGTATAATGCGTAACATGTCCCTTCTTCTTCATCGGATTTTTGCAAAATAAAAAATAATTTCAGTACGACAAGTAGTGTTCAACATGATATGTATGAACTTACGGGTTTCTAATTCGACTGCTTCTTAGTCCCACTTCGTCCTTTCGTATTTTTCTGAAGAATCACTGATAGATGTAGTTCCAAGAGCACAGTACCTTTGTCTTTTTCCTATAAAAACACGATGTGCCACTAAAGCGTAAAATATTGTACATAAAGTCAGGTTTACCACATAACATTTTCAAGAAGAGCTCAATGAAGATATATTTTGTATGTGCCTGAGCATTTTGTCGCGCCCGTTGGAGCGAACTGGTAAACAAAAAAGTAGAAATTAGTTTCAACTTAAAAGGCAGCACATAATGTCAAGAACGTGTTTCGAAATCACCGCACACACCCTCATAAAATTGGGCAAACTTTAAAAAAATACAAAAGTGGTTAGCACATCTACAAACGATAGGCTTTTGAATGATGTATCAGTAACAACACGACGGTCGCTGAAATTCCGTAGGAGTTCTGCTAACCAACTACGTAACTGAAAAACATGAAATACATGTAAAGTAAACAGGAGAAACTTCACTCTTCCATTGCCCCTTAAAGCAAAATTGGAAAAATCAAAATGCGATATTAATCTCTTATCGGAACTGCTTTACCAATGACATATCACTTTTGACTGCAACTTGTTCATACGGGTTAAATTCTACGCTCCGGCAATTGGTATTAATATTATGATGACTTAGTAGTGATATAGCGCTAAGCAATACCGTCAAATATTCGTATATCATAGTAGTTTCGTCCGCTTTTTATGATAGTATGTAGGGTGTCTGCTGATAAATGAGAGATTTTGATTCGTATGTATTCGGCCCGCCAATATGTTATACAATGGTTTTTACATTTATGAGTAAGTATTATTCCCTGCTACAAACTTTTATTTATTTCGTATGAATGCAATTATAAAAGCAATATGAAAGTAAATTGCTTTCAGAGAAGCGCTCTTATAGTCATGCTGTCAACTAGTTTAAAGGAACAAGGCATAATATGTAAATTAATTGTCTCTCCACCATCGCCCATCTGTTCAACTTTATTTACTGGAACTGACGGAGCATTACTTTTTTCTCCATTCCTGTTAAGCAAACGCAAAAATGAGCTTTGTTTGAATTTTGCAGTACTACTTATTACGTATTATGTTATTATGAGAATCCGTATGGCGAATATGAATTCTTCACTTCTATCCGTGTGTGTAATTTCTTACGAAACTACATGTGTCGGAATGAAAATAAATAACACAAATTCCAAAAATTAATTCAAAAGTGTATGATTTTTTAAGATATCAAGAAAAACGCACATTACTCAGACAAATTTAAGATAATGTGAGACATGATTTCCAATTAAAAATTTTAAGTCTAACGAGTGAACGACGAAATTTATGTAGTTTTATTCAAATAATTATTTGCGTCAATACTACATACTTAATAATTTGACTTTTTGGATTTCGGAAAATGAAAATGTCACCACAATCACATAGTGAGGTGGGATGTTCCACCATAAAGTTTCCCAATCATTTCAACAGACAAAAAATTGAAAAAGGCGCGCCGTATAATTACATGTGTTAATGATGGTATAAAGTTGCTTTGAAAATATCAGCTTAATAACTATTCCAAATTCGATTCGATTTATAATGACTATTTGTTGACAAAACGGGCAATTACCTTTAAAACCAAGTATATGGTATACCAAGACAAGACAAAGGCGTTGTGTCGTCACAGTGAAATTGTTCCTCCATAATCTCAATACTGTCTGGGAAATTTGTTAAACATTTATTTTACGTCTTTTAGGCAGAGAAATTCACTTAATCTTTTGTGTTACGATTTTTCTGTTGCTGTCACGCTAGTAAAAATAAATGTTTGATAAACAACAAATAAATAATTTCGAATTGCTTG
>JAHZNE010004760.1:0-25547 GCA_027744055.1 Callyntrura sp. NNG-2020
ATTGACGAAACCTGGGGATTAACTTACCTTGATTGAAAGGGCTCCCCTTGTACTAATAAACTAAACTAAACTAAACTAAACTAAACTCTGTAAGTGCGTTTTATTTAGAAGCCTTTTCTCCTTCACGCGCCACTGCGGTCTTGGGTAACACGACCAGGCTGTTTATAAGAGAAGCAAAACGACTTGGTCGTGTTTCTCTCTATCGCTATTTTTACTTTCAAGGATACTACCAGCTATATCGTCGTCAGTCGATCCTTTTCTCGTCATAAAATGCTTTTTTTTCTTTTTTAAAAATCCCTTTTTCTCATTTCTCTTTCTCAAAAGAGAAAAATTTATTCATTCCATTCACTTTTAATATCCCCGTCCATCTTGGCCATCTATACACACGACATACATACACTTCTTATTTCCATCAAATTACCAGACAAATCTCTGGCCAGCACAGGATATGTTGTCTTTTTACGTTCTGGACAACTTGCCTTCCAGAACAGCAAATAGTAAAAATGTAAAAAAGAAGATTTCATTTCCATTTATTTTTCACTTGGTTCCCCAAGCCGTAGGGATTCAGCCCACAAAAGACAAAAGAGCGTCCCTTCTTTAAACAGAAACAGGAGGAAAGGCAAAAAAACGAGAAAGAAATGAAATGAGAAAAAATAAAAAAGGAAACATTATTCCGAAAAAAACGAGACAAGTGGACACGACGACATGAACATGGCAGCAGCGTAGCAATGTCTGCTGTAAAAAAAATATGCCAGCCTTTCCACCTTGTAACGTCACGTAGCATGTCTTTGTGAGTCGTGTTGGTCCATCGAAAGCGCGAGATTACTTTTTTGTCGGGGTAGTAGTGTTTTACTCTTACTTCAACGTAGAGCTGATGTCAGTTCAATAATGCGGCGTTTTTCTCCCAAAGGGAGCATACACTAACAACGTTGTTATCCACGGTGGAACATCGAACTAAAATCGCTCGTTTTTTAAAGGAAACTTAACTCAATTTGGATTCAACACAATTAACGTTTTGAAATTCCCTTTGAAAAAACGATTTTGTCCGGAATGGCGAACGTACAGTGGGAATGCCTCTCCTTATAACTCGATTTACATACCTTTCCATCTGTGCCGTAATGCATATTTGCTTTTATATTTGTGCTCCACTTATACATAATATTATCTTTGAAGTAGCATGTATTTTCTCTCCTTGCGCCAGAAACTTTCCTTCGGCACGGTTTCATTTCCCCAGTAAACCCCTATTCATCCTTGAAAGTAAAATGACCAGAGAAAAAAGCAGACAACAGGACAAATCCAAGGAAAAATCTCTCAGACAAAAGATGGAGAAAGGGACGCTGCTTCCCAAAAAAAACAAAGACGACGACAACCAAAAACCAAATCCAAAAGATTTACTCTCTCTCTCTCTCTCGCTTTCTCTCTCCGTTCATAAAATTCACTAAAGAAGTGCATCAGCATGCCATTAGAACCGTATTTCCCCTGCAATGCCTGTCCCCTACATCACTCCGCATCTATTCACCCGCTGTGCCCGACAATAAAGACGTGATGTAACATGTATGTTCACGTAAATAAGAAACGAAAGATTTTTCTTTTCTTTCCAAAAACAAATCTCGGACCCTGTTTGTGTCTCCACTCGATCCATACCATTCTATCAAAACGGAAATCCATTACATCTGCAAAAAATTCATTTGGTGATTCTTGTTTCTCCCCGGCACATGTCCATCCCGTCGATCCGTGCAGTAATGCAGACTGATAGGTACGAAGCTTACAATTGAATTTTTTGATTTTCCCAAATTGCTACCCAGCAGTATCTATTCAAGCTTTATTCAAGCTCGGATACAATCGAATCCGCAAAAACAACCATTTTCCGGCTTGCTGCTGCTTTTCGGCCATTCTGGCATTGGCAAACTGATTGAATCTAGTATTGATTCGTTTCCTGGAGAACAACCCCGAGATAAAAGGCTACATCCTAACGTACGCCAAGAAGAGGGGAAAGCCATGGTAAAAAAACTCACTCACCAACTCACCAACTTGCAACTATGCAAAAAAAAGTTAGTAACAGCAAGTGTGCGATTCCAACAGCTTCCCTAAATAAATGACCCCTTCACTCTGTGTCTTTTCCTTGCTGAACAAAACATTATGGTGGGCACCACAAGATACAGCGATCTATGTATGCATTTCTTTTTTTTTAGACAAAAAGCCGGGTCGTTAAGGGAATTATTATGATGTAACGACAATAAACGGGTTACTGCTGAGTGGGTAGCAGGTGTCAACCCGCTAATTTTCGGAGCCCACACACCGCCATAATAACAAGACAGACTTTCCCTCGAGAAATAGTAGTACCATCTCGGAACACACAGTATATATATAGACGTATGGATCTAGACGAGAACCTGTCACTTGCCACTTATTTCGCGGATGAGTAGCTTTTATGTAGATTCTTTTACGCCCGCCACTTTACGTCTTCTTCCTTTAGCAGGAATGGGTTAACGACACCCCATCACCTTTCGACCCTGCTGTTGCTGTAACGGTTTTGGTTCTTCTGCTGTTCCAGCAATTGCCGCCAGTTACACTGTCAATAAAAAGCCAGTCGTCCTTTTTATGAACGACCATGAAAAGACGTGCCGTTTTTACAGCCGCTATTATCCCGGTTCCATTATGGCTCGCATAAAAAAATATACCTACTCCCGGCGTGCTCATATACGGGCGCACGTAGACGCGCCACACTAGGCATAATATGAACCAATTTCAATAGGTACTTTTAATTGCCCCTAAACAATAACAGCTCTTGTGTCGCTTTCATTCCCCTGGAAAAGTACGTGCTCTTTTACGTCAACCGCTTTCCTCCTTCTGCTGCTGTAACCATCCTCCTCGTGAAATTGCGTGTGTGCAAAACGTGGCAATTGCCAATAAAATCAGTGTCGTCGTTTTTTCCCTCTTCTCCTCCTGACAAAGACATTTTCGACACTTTGCTATTATCTATTTTTATTCCCCGTTTACGCTCCCTTCTCTTTCCTTCGTCTTTTAACAGTTTTCCTCAAGAAGAAGGATGATGACGAGATCTGTCAACACCGACAAAAGATAAAAAACAGAAGAAGAGAAAAGAGTATCACAACATCTCCGTTTATTTTCTTCCTTTCACCACCAACAGTAACATCAGCAGCCTGACAGGTTTTAAAACTCGTCGTCTATAGCGCTGCAGGTATACTGTATAGGTACTCAAAGCTACGTATAGCATATCCTGGTTTTCCTCGGTCACTACTACCACCTACACCAAAACTCCTATTTTTTCTTGGCAAGTCCCTGGAGTGCTCTCTGCTATTTTCCAAGAAGAAAATATCATTAAAAAATAACAAGAAATTTCCAGCAAAAAATAAGGATCCATCAAGTATAGCACAAAAGATGTACATATTGCCAACAAATCCAAACTCACTTCCAGGCAGACACACACACACACACACACCAACAGGGAGAGAAACCAGCGAGAAGAAAATAATGTTTGAAGAGGGATTACATATATAGCCTGCGTGCACTTACTCGTATCATACGAGTAGTCGTATGTGAATGTTTACCGGAGAAAAACAAGTTGAGCGAGAAAAAAAGGGAAAAGAAATTGGATCAGGGCGATGGCGACGATGATGATATTTCGCGGAAAGGCAGCTTGTGTAAAAGTAATATATTATATTATCATCATCATTGCTGGCACATACCATCATCATCATCATCATTGTATCACTCAAACTCGCGTAATCATCCTGATCATCATCATCATCATCTTTCCTCCTTCTCCTCCTCCTCTTCTTTCCAGATAGAGATCATTTACAACAAAATGGATCTCCGGTTGTGTAAATTGCGGGGGAAATTTGGAGTTGGGGAGGCAGACATGATGATGATACATCATCATGTAGAGAGATTTCCAGATTCACAAAAATAAGACAGTTTCTCCCTGCATGGATGTATGTAGGTAGTGGTCTTTTTCTGCGTTGGCCTTTCCCCGAAACTTTCCAACTATTCCATTTAGCCAGTCAGCCAACCAGATAAAACTTTTATTAATCAACTTTTCATCTGAGCAATTTTTCAGTATCACGAGAGAAGAAATCTAATATGCCAACCCAGCCCACTACTGTAACTACTCCTGCTCTGCTGCTGCTGCTGCTGCCATATCATCACGGGAGTTTGGTTCCACTAAGGTTCTCTCCACATCATCATATACAGTTCCAGAATAACTTATTATATTGTTCCATTTTTCAAAAAAGGAACAAATATAACACATCCATCCTGAGAGCGAGAAAAGTCACATGTGAAAAGATCCACAAAATGTGTTTTTAACTGTAAAACATCCGTTATGCTGTGGTGGTGGTGGAAGTAGTAGTACGATATGAGTACATATGCACCTGTTCTCTCAGTGAAATCTCCAATCGCCCAAAGCTCATCATTTATTCTTCCTACCCACATTTCACGTTCATTCAATTTAATTCCCATCCCACGAATGCCATAATGATAATAGTATGAGAAATATACCAATTTTTGTATGCAGCTCCAGATTACTTTTTTTCTATTCCCTTTTCCCACTGTCGACACATGAAATGTACAAAAAAAAAGAGAACTCCCAGAGTTCATTTTATTTTTTTTTTTGGAAATGGGGATTCGTAATGAATAAAATGTTGGTACTTTTGGTCGCTCTTTTTGCTAGAAGGGGCTCCTACTCTAGTATTTTCATAATAACCGAAAAATTTAAAATGATATTTTTTATGATGACTCATGAAGATCAAGTTAACACAATCTTTCGCTACAAAATAAACGTGTTCCACGCGAGGGCGTGATGGTGTGAATGCCTCTTATTAAGATTTTTTATTAAAAAATACGACGATGATTTTGTTAATGAGATCCCCAAATGTTACCGGATCGGGAGCGTGCTCACTCACATCACAGCCATTATGTTTATTGGAATATTATGCACGTGTGCCTATGTGGTTGTGGGATGGTGGTGATGTACCCCTGTAATAATATTGGTGCTATCCCCCATAATAAAAGCCCATTCGAACCTTCTATGCATACATTTACATTACGAGAGCGAGGACACCAATGAAAGCACACATGTCTTTCTTTTCATTTCATTTTCTTCCTCTAACGAGCGGAAGGGAGCCAGAGCTTTGGCCTGCTCATTACACATTGTAACGTAACCTTCCTTTCAATTCGGAGAACTAACTCCTTGTAATATATAACGAGAGAACAAGCGGTGCACGTGATGAAGGGAAGACAAAAGAGACTTTATGGTAATAATGGTAATAATGATGATACCATAATAATACCAAGGGTAGCTGCGATAATGACGCTTTATTTTGTACAAAATTCTTTTTCTGATTTCCTTCACTGACCTTTCTTTTTTTCTGTTAGAATGACTTTTAATAAAAATGTACATTTCCCTAAAACGTGCGACGAGCGCTATTACGAAAAAATACCAAGAAAGCAGGTCCTACATAATCATCGTCCTAAACAGGATATGCCAGGACGCGCGTGACAATTTTCCAGAATGTGACAAACCTTGAAAAGAGCACCACGATCATCAAGGCCAACCCCGGGATAACCTCAAAAAGACGCCTGGCACTGGTAGGGGGAGTGGTAAGGTGGTGGCGCCCTGGCACGTGTGGCCTGGCATGCATCCCGCTAAATATCGCTATTTATTCAATTCAGCAGTGCAGAAAATGAAACAGTTGAGCAGTTGTATATATCCCTGCTCATTTGCTTGAATTCGTTTAGCAGTCGTGCAGGAAGACGGAAACCTCAAGATTCTTTCTCTCTGCATGTCTCTCTCTCTCTTCAATTTTCTTCCTTCTGCTGTCGTTATTCTTGCAGAGAATAACATCTTGCTGTACTTATTTCTCCCATTCCCGCTGCACTAGAGCGCACTCCCATCCCTTCCCCACCTACGCAAGTACGTACGTATGTGCATAAAATGAGCTTTCTCCAAGATTATTACTATTTCTAAACTTCCCCCGTTACTCGTGGCAGTAGCAGCTTCACGGCTAATTGACTTCTGTCCGTTATTTCTCCCGTCATTAACTACCACCCAAAAGAAAAGGAAGAAAATGACGATGACGACGCCAACAACCAAACAAAAAAACAACAATCCTTCCCTTTTTCTATATTACCTACAATACCACAAAAGAAAAGACGCGGAGAAAAACAAACAAGGGAATCTGGAAGAAAACGAGATAATGGGTATAATTTTTCTTATGGCTGCCTTACTGAAACTGCTCTTATACATCTTCCTGCGCGTGGAACACACGCTTTCTCTACCAGAAGACATGAAATGAAAAAAAAAACTGAAAATGAGTCCGTAACTTGGTGCAGCATGTTCTTTTTTTCTCTTTCCTAGACACTGTCTACATCGCCGTCATCATCATGCGCTTTCTCTCCAGAGGATAATCACATTGCATTGCATCCCATCAACAAAACCAGATTCTCCATAAAATAGAGTCGTGTGATAGCAAAAGAGAAAAAGCTAACATGTGTGTATATATTTTTTGCAGGAGCTGGTGTACTTTTCCCGTCTTCTCCTCGAGGATGTTAAGGCGGAGAGATCGATGAGAATGTCAGTGGCAAAAGCTATCTGTATTCTGTCGACCATGTGAGATTATTTACCGACCTGTCTGCACCAACATCCCACCTATTAGTTTCCCACTGAACAACTCTACAAATATACCTACAGGGAGAATACCGCCTCTTACTCCACTTTCCCAACCTGACTGTGATTTTTGTCCGCCACAGCCAAAGTAAGAAAGGTGGAAAAGTGAAAGCGCGCACAACAACCAAATTTTCTGGAGAAAGAAACAAATAAAAGGGGTGGTTTGTTTGGGAGTGCTTTCACTCTCTCAGAGTATTAGATAACTTAGCCATTTCCTGTTTCGTCTAATTGCACAGGTGGAACGGCGGTGAAGGGATGACAAGGTAATAAAGCAGGAGTCATTATCTACCGTCAACAGACTAGACCCAGCGATGTCGTTCGAAAATAAAATCCTTTTCATTTGTTTTTTTATAACGGGCGAGAGAAAGGAAGGATCATGACGACGACAGTTTTGTTCGGCTTTAGTGGAGAGCAAATGTTTCTTTTAAAGCCTCTTGAAGGAGCAGTAGCGCTGTAATTTAATGGAAAATGGAAAGCCTGATAAAGTATAAAGTAGCCGCAGCTGGGCTGATATAAGGCTTACCCCGAAAGCCGAGTATCTTTTCGACCGACGGTGCTCTTTGGAAAGGAACACTTCAGATTTCGGTCTCGGTGGCCTTTTACTCTGACGAAGAATCACTTGAGGCTCCTCCTGATCATCCTTGTCTGGATGGTGGTGGTGGTGATGATGGTGATGATGATGGTGATCGTCATCCAACAGCTTGGAGTCACTTGACACTGAAAGCTGACGTGTTACTGGAGGCATCATCTCCTCTCCACATCCGTTTGTTTGAGGCCAATCTGGAAGAAGACACAGAGAAAGAGCAAACATATTAGAAAAGGCTACACAAAAGCAATAACAACAATAGCAAAGTGATATGAGAAGAGCCAAGGACAAGTGGCATTAAAAGCGCGTTTCATCATCATCCTCGTCAATGACGGTAGACAGAGATAAGGCGAACTCTTCAAAATCCCCACATCATCATCACCAGCAATAACAGCTCAAGATGATCGGTCAACAAAGTCAATACCAAAAGGAAAATAAGTTTGTTAAGTGGCAAGGACACAAAAAAGGAAAGATGATTCCCATCATCGCCATCATCATCATCATCGTCATCTCTACAGAGTGAGATGCGTCGCCAAAAGTGAAAATCCGGATTTTCCCCTTTTCTCCCATCTCCATCCGGAAAATTGTTCAGTCAGTCAGTCATGTTTCAAGAGGAGGAAGGGCAGAAAAAAGGAAGCTGATGAAGGCGCAAACGAAAACGACGGAGAAAATGGAGTGAAAACGTTGACATGATACAGGAACACTGTAAGAAAATGTGGATTTGACAGAGACGAAAAGAGAGAGAGAGAGTAGCCATGAAGACTCGGCAAGAGTTAAAACGCACAGGAAATGGGAAAAATCTAAGGGGAAGGATAACTTTGGTTGTAACATTTAAGGTCCAACTTTCTTGTGACGGTCATTTTGTAACCGGACAGCTGTCACTATTTCAAGCAGTGCGAGGGTAAAATATCAGTGTGAATCTCGCAGCCCCACTATTTCACACAATGGTGAAATGCTACTGGTATGCCTTCGTGTGTACTTATACAATCTTGCACAAAAGTAAACCCGTTTAAAATACTTATCTCCAGTCACAATCTCTACAAACCTGAAAACCACACCAGCTGCTGTGGGAAACAGCACAAGAGGGCGGCACACACGCCCACGCGTTCAGTCGCGGAGCCTGAACGAAAACCGCAACAAACGAGTCTTACATTTCTATAAGATTCGATCTGCGGAGCACAGGAATAGTCTATTACTTATTTACTTTCACCTGGGAAAATTCTGAATCTTCATATTAGTCTGGGTAGATAGCGAGTTCTGGGGGATTTACAATACCACAGCCGGATTTTCACCAGTCTCTTGCATTTTGATTTGCTTCTCCTTCTCCATAAGCGGCTCATCGCCCCCAAAAAAATCCAACCGCTTCTATGCGCTGTTTATGCGTACCGAAATTGACAACATCACAGCAGCACGCCTGCATTTGACTAGAATTCTCTCCAAATTTCAGGAAATCCAACACACCGCCTATACACGCATACGTACTCGAAAGCAAACATTCTGTTGCTGGCGGTGGTGCCAAACCCGCCAAACAAGACCAAGACACCCACATCTTCATAAATTTTCTCTTTCGGTGACGGTCTCTGCGACGAAAATCCCATATTTGTGTGTTGGTTTCCGTATTTCTCTCTGTATCTCTGCCCGATTTAATCAAACAAGGAAAGAAAGCCAGCAAGAGAGGAAAAACATACGAGCTGCCGTCACCATTGAAGGAATTGGAATCCTGGAACAAGGCTCATTATCATTGCCTAAAAAAAGAAATACACACCACCAGCAGCAGCCCTGCGTGTACCATTGCAGCCACCCAGATTTCCATTACTTTTTGTGTCGTTCATTCTACAACTTTCCTTCTATTTACTCTCGCCCTCAGTCGCTGTGTGTACCTACGTAATTTGACCCTGTAGGCTTTTCTCCTCTTGCCATCTCTCTCTCTCTCTCCAGGACAAAAACATCCAGATGGGCAGATATTTGCTTTTTACATTACATTATGCCCGTGATCATCATCAGTCTTGTGTGGAGCAACATAAGCATGCAGATACGCCAAAAGTTCTACCGCAATCGGTGAGAACTGTTCATGAAAAATTCCAAACTACCGAGAAATATCCTATGCATAGGTTTAATCCCCATAAAATTCCTAACAAATGTACTGATCTTCCCGAGCATTTTTAGTAGAGAATGTAATATACCAAATACAAAATGAAAGGACTCGAGGACAAATCTCCCCGGTATAGCACATATATTTAAGACAATTTATTCTCCATTTCTGCATAAAGAAAAATTTGGCATTTTCGTCTCTTTCATTGGTAATCCTTGGATGGAACGCTTTCTAATTCCTTCGTTTCTACCGAAAACCGTCTTTATCAAGCCAGCGTGAAATTTATTTATATTCTGTATACATGCTGTACAATGAACAAGCTACCTACCATACCATTACCGTTCAACCAATGATCTCTCCTCCTCATTTTATCCTAACATTCCTTCAACAGCCCTCTTCATTTATCTCCCTCGAGTAGTTTATCCGACAAAAAGGCAAATATTTAAAAAGGAGCTTTTACTCCAGTCAAGTACCTTCCGCCAAGCACATTCAATATTATTATTAGGGCACATATCTTCATATGACAACAGAGAGAGAGAGAGAGAGAGGAGCTCTAAGCTCTGAAGCTGGAGCTCATTAGTTTTTTAAGAGGCAGGAAAGCGAGAGAGAGAGAGAGAGAGAGAGAAAGTGAAGAGAGAGCGAAAACTTGCAGAAACATGACAGTAAAAGCAAACCACAAATTGAATCTACTTTCACTCATCCCTCGTTTCATTTGATGATGACGACGGCGTGATGATAATACCTGACAGATTTTCAAAAGCGACACAAAAGGCGCATATCCGCACAAGTATATCTACCTACGCACCTGCTGCTGAAGAACCCGTTAACAAGGGCTGATGAAGAGCTTCTAGTATTCCACAAAGAAAGACAACTATTTCGCATTACAAAATTAACGGTTCCACGAAAAAAAATGTGATGCCATTTTACTTGAACCATACAGTACATGTAATATTTACTGTATTTATGTACACGCCCGTAGTTATCATTATTATTATTTTAACGACGACACTGATTTGCAAAACAAGAGAAATTTTACAAGCCTCCAGTAGACGACAGCATAAAGGATTTTTGTTCGTTAGGATCTACAACTCCCGAGTAATACTGGCCTTGAGTTGTATTGTAACCGTAGAGCACCCCAGCGAAACTATGGGCTCGCTTTCAGCATATTTGCTTTCATCAGCAGCCCATTCCAGACTAAAATTATTTGATATTTAATTCAAAGGGAGAACATCAGAACATGATATTTCAGACTTTGTTTGCAAATCGAATAAAGGGAAAGCAAATAGGTGGCAGGGATGAAGCATACAGTGCGGTGATGATGACGATGATGATAATGAAGATGATGATTATAAGCTGTGCGAGCCACACATTAATTGTCCACATTCCACATTATCAGCAATAGCAGCCGCATCTTTGCATTTATTACAATCCACTGACTCGCCTTCAAATACCCTGTTCCATTCGAAAACCAAAGAGGATTTTAATTTTGAATGAAGTAAAAATGTTTCCTAGGAAAAAGCTCCGCTTCCTGGGAGAGGGTGAAGGGAGGAACCCCGAGAAAAAGGGGAAATAATCAAAGAAGAAAATACCAACGACGCTAAAAAGCTGACGCTATAAGCAGTCACTCCATTTGGCTGTCAGTCAGCTGTAGAGAAATTACATAATTTTACTTCCAAAAGTACTCCTTGTTCTCGAAAGAAGAAAAAACCAAAGCAACTTCTCTTTTACCGCCCAAATGACTCCCGTAATTACTTTTCATCTCCCCCGGAAAAAAATAATGAGTCATAAAGGATGCCCGGCTTGTAACAACCGTAAAGACAGACAAAGTGGAAACAAATAAAACGGAGAGTAATAACCACGCATTCCGTTTTTTAACACGGTTTAAATGACGCGTGAAAAAGATTTACCCAAAAAAACACAACCAATTTCTTCCTCCCTCCCAAAAAAAACAAAACTACAACAATTCACAATAGAATGTTGTGAGAAACAGTCTTTTAATTTTTCCTCTGACAAAACTAAATTCCGCCATTATCTTTAAAATATTGTGTCTCCTACAAGAAAGGCAATAACAGTGAAAGAAACAAAAAAAAACTCCATGCTCCATCAAGCCAGTTATAGCTTGTCGGCTTTTTGTCAACAAAACTACAAAAAATTGGATTGTCAACATGTGCCATACTTGACGGTCTATTGTCCCTTCCAAACATCCTGTTTTTCTACTTCTTTCGTCTTTCCCGCTACAATACCTTTTCTTATTTTTTCCCCTTCTGTCACACAAAAGCTTCTTGGCTGCTTGCTTTTTCGTCATTTCCCATGCTTCTGCTCCTATTTAACCCACCCTTTACCGGAAGCTTTTTGTCTGTTCCATTTCAACTTATTATTACGTCGTTCCTTGTTCTCCGAAAACATTTACCTCGCCTTTCCTTCTTCCACTTCACTTTTCTGACACTTTTGTCTCTCCCTCGAAATTGGTCTCCTTCTTTCCTGTCACAAAGTCATCTGTATCTGTACATTAGATATTCTTTTCCAGGGAGTAAAAATGAAACAAGAAAGCTTGTGAAAAAAGCTTTTAATTTTTCCCTGTCTCTCACATTTTTTTGTTTCCCGTCCGCTTACATTAAAAATAGCTATTTCCGTTGTATCTCTCTCTCTCTCCTCTGCCCCGTTCAAAGTGTCAACCTTAATTACGTAAAATGTAAAAAGGGAACGGTTCAAGCAGCTCATGTAGCATCTCAGCATATTATTCCTCTCTCCCGCTCTCGTTCCTCCTTGTTTGCTTCCCCCCAAAGCATGTAAGCACAATTACAGCATCAGCAGTCAAGGTGATCCGCGTATTCGAAAATGAAATGAAATGGATGGATGACTATAAAAACAACTAGTAGAAACTAGTGACGTGTGTTTTTCCGTTATTGCGTGAGTGAAGTGCAGGGTGTGTGTGTATCTGTCTGTTGTGGCCAGGGTAAGCAACTAAAACCGTTTTATTTTTTTTCTCTCCTCCAAAAAACCTGAACAATATCTCTCTCCTCTCTCGACTGATGGAGGCGAGGAGGGTGAAGGAAATGAATGAATGGATGGTGTGTGCGGTGTTGGTGGTGTCGGTGTCTACAATCCCATTTCAATTTTCCAAACTCAAATTGCATGCAATCATGCGGGTTTTATGAACGCGACCAAAAACACCCGTTTCCAGCAACGCATCTAACAACACCAGCAGAAGAAACATTCGTTTACGTGTTTGCTGTTGATGATGCAATTTGTTCCGGGATGTAGCCCAGGCATAGGACGACGAACTCCAAGTAAAGACAAGACCATTACCACACACCACCACCACCACCGGTAAGTCCAAAAAATCGGGGAGAGCGTTCTCCATTACTCTCCTACTCACAAAAACGCGGCTTATTTATTTATAGGGAAAAAGTGAAATCAAATGCGAGCTGGAAATAAAAAAACACCACGAGAAAATGAAACAAGGCAGTCAAAAGAAGAAAGCTCCACATTTGCCCTCCATGACCATCATCCCTTCACCTCCACATCCATCCGGAAAACAGGCATACATACATCGGTAGCAAAGGAACCACAATTTTTTCGAGATGGCCAGAGGAAAGCAGAGTACAAAAAAACCGTGGTGTGTGGCGAGGTGCGTGCAAACTCGTGGCAAAATGTAGAAAACGCGTTCGTAAACAGACAGGCACGTAGAACCTCAAAAATCGACAAACAACCGAATTTCCTCCCGTAACTATATAGCATTTCTCTAGCCTCCCCATTACTCGGCTCAAACTCATTTTTAATCAGGTCCGCTTTAATTAATTCATTTAATGTGCGCTTCTACTGCTTTTTGCCTCCTGCCTCTTCTCCTACCTCTCTCTCAGAATTCCAGCTTCCATCTTAAAATTATTTAAATATCCGTTTTAAAAATAACCGCCTTCCCATTCCTCTTCTCTTGTTTACCTTTCCATTAAAAGTTTCCTCTTTTTTTATCCTATTTTCTGGTTACAACCCTTGATCCCTAATGCTTTTAGACACTGTCAACTGTAAAAGATCATCTTTATAATCTTGGTTGTTTCGTTTTGTGTATTTTTCTTTAAAAAAGAGAAACGCTCTCTTTCCCATCACTTTCCTCCATTTCCTCCAACTATCAAAGAAAATATAATAATAATAATAATAATAATAAAACCATAATATCTTGTTTACTCCTTGAGTGTACTCTTATTGCCGGCTTGAAAACCTAAAAAGACAGACGATTCCCTGCCAAAATGAAGCGACGCGGAGGAAAGGGCGAAGGCACAAGACGAGGAGAATGAGAAGCAATCTCGTAATTGAATTTCTTATTCATTTTCTTCTCCCTCCCTCCCATTTTCATCCTCCACAGTGTATTTTCCCCTTTAGTGCACACAGACACACACACAACAGCAGCTTGTTGGTTATTCACCAAAAATAAGAAATAAGACGGTATAAAAGGCGACGCCACACAGGAGCAAAAATATCTCTCTCTCTTTCTCCACTACCCATCCATCTATTCCCTCGCATTACATCACTTTTCCATCTCTGGCACGTCTCTTTTGATTATCTCATTCCGCATCTCGTCGTCGTCTTCCCTCTCTCTTTACCGTTTTGCTTTGACTTGTTCACTTTTGGCGTTGCCTCTTGACTTTTCTCTTGTCGGGTGGTCTCTTCCCTGTTTGCCACCATACCCAACAACCCAGCTACAACAACTGCTACTACTACACTACTGCAGCCAACAATTCACCTGACGGGGAAGATGATGCTGCCCTGCCACATCTTATTACCGCAATAATATGATAACTATGATAATCATAATTATAATCGTAATGAATGATATGCACTTTACCCCCTCTCTGTACAGTGAAGCCCCACAAATGCAATCTGACAAGTTTCCATGTTGCCGCCACAAAATATTACACTCGTCTGCGGCGTTTGCATATCTTTTGTTGGCTCTTGTAGAATTTATCTCAGTCACAAGCTGTCTGGGTGCACACGCAAAACTAACAAAATCATTATTTTTGTCGCAGTACGCATCATGAGAGACAAGCATGCCCAAAGAGAAGAAGGTTGGCGAGCGCAAGGTTAAGGAGACAAGAGGCTTTTTTCCGGCTGCTCTTTTCGTTAGCCGTCAACTTCAATCATAAACGGTAAACAGGCTTGCACGCACAAAAATATCCGCAACAGTCAATCAAGACAGTTTGTTTCTTCCCTTTTTTGTTGGAGAGTAAATCCACTAATGTTGTTACAGCGCAGTGGTGGCATGCCATTGTTTTTCTCCTTCCCATCCTTTTCGCTTTTGTCTTTCCGCCACCCTTCCCTCGTTCCCCTCTTTATCTCCAAAGTGACACATGATTGTCTCCTTTTTTGTTTGTTGTCAGCTTATTTACAAGTGGCACCAGAATTACGCCTACGTGACCATTCCCATCATCTACCACCGTATGCGACGTTTAAATAAAACACCTCCAATAAAAAAACGAAACGACGAAGGAATTTCAAAAATTACAATCTGCACCGTTTTACGTGCTTCGCCCAACTTCATTCCTGGGGATGGCAACGTCTCATTTCCTTTCTTTCTGTACGTACGAGTGTGTGAATGCTAGCGTGTGACAATAATGGACCACATTGAGGGTCCGCTTGGGAGCCGTCACCGGATTATATCACCGATGCAAATCATTTTTACGTCGTTTTCCTCTCTCTCTCTCTCTCACTCAGAGTCAGAGACTAACGCAAACATCCAAAGAAACTTCTCTGCTTTCTCCCTGAAACCAAGAGAAGGGGGAAAGTCAAAGCATCCTTTCCTTAAAACTCGCCTTTCCGTCTCAAAACAAACATACACTTTTCCTTCTTTGCATGACATGCATAATATGCTAATATCTTTCCTCTTCCACAAGGAAACCAAAAAGGAAGAAAAACTTGTGCTACCGTCACCATACCATTTTTTAACTTGCTCTTGAATCTTCCATGAGCAACATCACATTTTTTTCTCCTGCTTTCTCTCTCTCTCTCCTTTACTCACTTTTTGACGGTGCGTGAGTTTTATTGCAAATATAACCGAGATGGTAGTAAAAACGTTGGTAATGGTTGCAATAATAATCGACTTGATGCTCCACACACCAACACACAAATAGTGTACACACACCGCCACATTTTATACTACCGAGTAGTTGGCATGTAATAAGATAAAAATGCCACGTAAAATTTCCCCCTTTTTCAATGTTTCTCTCCGCTATACCCCGTTACTATATAGACACACACACACACCGCTACAATCACAAAGAGTAAAAGTAAAACGCCGAAAAATCTGTGATCATCATCGTCGTCTCTGTTCTCCGCTTGTGTCATGTATGGACGGACTGGCAGGAGCAAGAGGACTCGGGACACATTTATTATTGGAGAGGGCTGGAGAAAAAATGATGTTATTATTGAGCCCATAAACGGCTTAATATTTAACGGCAATAGCATATTATGCATATGCACGTGCTCTCTCTCTCTCTCCTCTCTTTGCTTGTATTCCAACAAGGTGATAAATTTAAAACAACACAAACACAGTACACCAGTCTAGCATTCATCGTAAATCATTCGTGTGGCCGGAGTTGGTAGCAGCCTCAGTGCTGGTGGTGGTGGTGGTGGTGTAACGTCAAAGGAAAGGAATAATTTGTTCTTTTATGCGTTCCATCCTTCTTGCTTGCCGAATGTCTAGGTCCGTTGTAAATATGCACACAGGGTAATATTCTAATAAAAAACGGTCAAAGCCCAGGGAATTTTACAAGCTAGAGCGAAATTCAGGATGATGGAAAAGGAATGTTTTAAAGGGGCACGGTAACTCTATACGTATATGCATATAGTCGCCTGCTGTAATAATAATAATATACACCCTTATAATTTCTCTCTGGGCTGCATTTTCGTGGTGTCTACTTGTTTTTTTCTCTTTCTCTTCGATAAAAGAGGAAACGGTAGGTAAGAAAAAAGAGAAAGCTCGCAGGAGAAAATTGGTAGGGAAATTTTCACGAACGACTGCCACGGAAATTGTAAGAAATAAATCTTGTCAGGCTGAGCTCAACAGCAGAGAAACGAAACAGCAGCATCAGAGGAGTGGTGGACGGACCCCAAAACGTGGAGAAAACTGAAGCTTTTCTTTGTTGTCGTTGTCGTCGTCATCATCATCAAAGACACAAACAACGAGCTTGAATTGGCCAGTATTTTATGGAGGATCTTGTAAAAAGTCATTTTGGCTATGGGGGAAAACAGGGCATTCCTCAATAGAAATTACAACACACATGCTTTTACAAGGAAATACATACATACGTCAAGAGAGACAGGGAGAGAGAGAGAGAGAGTGAAAGCCAGACAATTTATACGCGAGAAAAAGATTTTTTCATGAGACTCGAAAAATAACTGCTTTTTGGTTGTTATTACGACCACGTTACACAACAGCGGCGAAAACCAAGGACAAAAATGGTTTTTTATTTGAGCACGAGAGACTATTTGGAAAATGCTGTCGTTATTAGTGTCGTCGTTGTCGTTGACGATGGTAACATGTCTTTCCGAACCTAAATATGCTGAAAGAAAGTTCGCTTATATCTACCGATGAAAATTGCTGTCGTTCTAAAGCACTTTTGCTGCGTGCGTGTGTGTGTGTGTGCTTGTGCCTATGGCTGTTTAATACCGTTTCCCTGAGAAAAATATGGACAGGAGGGAAAGACGACGAAGGAAAATAGCTTTTTCATTTCACCTCGGCAGCATTCCCTCTTGCAGTGTTTTTGGAAATAAAATGAAATGCCGTCAGGTAATTTGTCATTTGGATTTAAGGGTGGGTAGTTCCGTTATTATGAAACACACGGTTACTCCCGTATTGTCAGTGAAGACAAAGAGGACAGCAGATAAAGAATGTTATGTAAGGTGTTTGTGTAATCAAAGGGAAACCTATTTTATGAAAGGAGAAAGCAGCAGAGAGAGAGAGAGAGACAGAGAGGAAAGGAAATATAGGACCTATCTATTTTCCCTCGTCTGTGACAAGATCACGGGGATAAAAGGGATGACATGTAATAAAAAGTCAATTATTGTCAATTTCATGCCCCTATTCCTAGCTGATCATTCACTTCTCTATATTTGCCATTAGCGAAACAAGCCTTAAATGCAAAAAATACCCAAAGATAACTTTCTCTCTTCTATGATAGACATTTTTTATCGAAAAGAAGAAAATGGAAGACAAATATAAGTAGGCATCTTACAGATACTCAATTTTTCAGAGAATTGGAGCAGAATAAAAGAAGCTTGTATGTTTAAGCCTATTGACAAAATCAAATAGGTGAACGCCGTTGTTTCCCTTCCCACGTCACTACCCTATTGTACAACAGTCGTAGATGAGGAGAATCCTTTTGACATCAAACATAAAATTGTATTCTACGATTACTTACATATTATGTTGATGTCACACACGTACAATCTAAAACGACCAAACCTTCTCTCGGGGAAAGTTGGATGCCACCATATGGACATAAAGATTACGAAAACAGCTTGTGTGTACCTTTGCTCCGTTGTTTCTTTTTCTTTCTCTTCTTAAAAGCTTTCTTTTGAAAAAATCTATATATAGTGAATATATCTGTGTGTAAAGTGGAGGGCATAGTCGAAAGAAGAAAAATGACTTGACTTTTCCTTTTCCCTCATTTTATTCTCGTCAGCATTAACATAACAAGAGAAAAGCATGCAAGCTCATCATAATCAACGTTATCGTGCTCATCCTATTTTCTCCGAAAGTGTACCCATAGTCAAGAAAGGGAGAGAGAAAAAGTTTGGAAATAAATATTAAAAAAAAGAGAGAAACGGAGGACGGGAGTACTATTGCAAAATATAAGCGTGTGTGGTAATAATGTGACAGGATATGATAACGGCGGGGAGAAAGAGAAAGAAACTTGTTTGGCATTATTTCAGGTTGGCAGCATAATATGAAAAAAAGAGACGATGATTCGGATGGGATGCAAGCAGGATTCCTGAGTCATCCGTCAACTTTTTTTCCTCATCTTCTTAACTGACTACATTTTTCATTTTGACATCCTCTGAAAATGCTCCCTGGTCCGAAGGTAGACACTCACAAACAGGAAAAAGGTGTAGTGTGCCACAACGCTGTATATGTACCTATATACTATCTACACATCAACCGTGTTTTTTTCTCTCTCCCGGAGTAATAATATTAAGCGCACACGTATAAAATATTCACTTTAAAGAGAGATAAGAAACGTACCCCACACAGTTTGCTACGTTTTATGTTGATTTTTTTTCGTGGTATTTTGTAATATTTATTTCCTTTCTATATTAAACATTGGGGACACTTTCTCTCACTTTCCCTTTCAGACTTCCAGTTTGAAAGGTAGTTCAACCCTGACACTATATACTTCTCCAACTATTTCCTCTACCTAGGCAGAGTAACCAGCCAGCGAGGCCCCATTCAAATGCAAATAAGTGAAAGTTCTTCGGACTGGTCTAAGAGGACCCTGTACACAATGAGGAGCATTTTAAAATTCGGGGGCAAAGGTTCTCCGATAGAAAAATACTCGGAATTTTAAAATGGGGCAAACCTGAGTAAACCAAGTACCCCCACCAAATCGCGACCACGATGTCATGGATAAAATATTGTATAATTTACTTTGAAAAGGATAACTAAGACGACCTAAACGAACGGAACAATAATTCTGATCATCGATTACGTGGAGAGCCACCTACATACATATTCAAGTGATCACTTTCTCCATTTTTGGAGCAGTATCACTTCAGCATACAAAACAGTTTGGAACTCTCCGCATTAAACCACGTTCAATATTTTTAAGCATGCGAAAAATGGCGGTTGTACATTTAAAATATTTTTTGTTTAACAAAGGAAGCTGATAAATATGAAAGGTATGAAAAAGAATAAGAGGTGTCGGTAGATAGACTCCTTTTTTTCTCCGGGATGTTCTACATGTGTGTGGTATCACCACCATTAAAAGAAAAGATTCCAGCAGCAACCACTACCACCAACTGACACTATCAGACAACGCTGCCGTTGGTCTCCATACAATTTATTCCCAACTTTTTTTCTCTTTTGTATGTGCGCCTCTCTGGCGTTTTATGAGCTTGCCTGCCTAGGCTGCTGCTCCGCCTTTTTAAACAAGATCAAGTCTAAAAAAGAAAAGAATTTATTTATTTTTCCTCTTAATATATTTGACTCGCCAACTCTATAAAATTCCAGAGCGGAAATATTATTCAGACCAAAACTGAGCGAGAGAGATTACCACACACACACAGACACACACACACGTACCCAACATTTTCTTCCTGATAATATTATGGAAATGAAGATGTGTGTAGGATTCTAAAAGAAAGCTGCTGCTGTTGCAGCACACCAACGGACGTGTGGTAGACTGATGCATGTATTCATGAAGCCTGGAAGAAATAAAGAGGTAAAAATCTAACGGGAAAATAAAACAACTGTACAATGATGATGGGATCTCTGTGGAGAGACTAACGAGCAAAAAATGTGGGACGACCTGTGGTACTATCCGGGTGTGCTGTGCCACAGGACCTTTTCTCCACAGAGACCTTTGAGTGTACCACACAAAAACCACCGTCATCATCAGCGCCATTCTGCAGAGAGTCAATTTTTTCTTGGGGTACACAGTGTAATATGTAACCCAGTCAGATCCCTCTTTTCATAATATCCCTCTCATCATCAGAGTGTATATGTAGAGTTCTCAGTTTATTTGCATGCACAATTCGATTATGCTGGCAAAAAGCTGAAAGTTGTGCAGTCTGAAAAAGAGTAATTGTGTTTGCAAAAAGAGTAACTTAAAACTGAGTGAGTGAGAGAGAGAGAGAGAGAGAGGGAAAAGCTGGTTATTAACCAGGGAAAAAAGGAGAGCCCTTGTACACATACACAAGTGGGGAAATAAATCGTCCAGAAAAGGAAGTTCGTGTTTTGCAGAATAAAGGGAACATTTCCCATTTTTTATGTTAAGATAGATTGCATCAGGAATAAGAATGCGAGTCCCACTATACCACAAAGACATCATGTGTAGCAAGTTTTGCAACTAATTAATGTTTTAACAATTTTACCATAAAAAATTAATTTCATGTGGTTAGAATGTCACGTTTAAACAGCGTGTTTGGGAGGAGAGTCATTAGTCATTACAGGTATGGTGGATACCTTCTCGTTTCCATAAACGTCCATTAATTTTCAATTTGGAGCAGGGTTTAAAAAAACGCGACGACTTTAATGGAAAACCCTGAATAATTACTAATTATCAAGGAAGTTCCAAGTAAACGGACTACAATACACCATACATGAAATTACAATCAAGCCCAGCTGTCGCAGACATATGCTAATTAAGAGGGTGTATGCCTCTTTGTGTAGTTGTAGTGCAGTACACTATTTTCTCTTCCATTTTTTTCATTTCCGTTGTTATGCCCGACATTGACCTTTGGAATGTTTGGGTAGCCACCTAAATTTTTAGAAGTCCCTTCGTTTTCCTTAGCAACATCCCCAGGAAGACACGTCACGTTCCTTGTAAATGAACCCCTTACTGGGCGTCTCTCAACGAACAAGCCGCACAGGAAATTCATCAACTTCAAGCTGGAACGCAGCAGAGTTAACTGTGTTGTGCCAGGGTGCACAAGTAAACAAAAACAGACACAGAAAAAACTGCGGCTGTCGTTCCAACAAAAAACGCAGAGGATAGACAGATCCAGTGTACACAGACTGGCTGATGCTGTTTCTGTTGAAGGAAATGGTAAATGAATGAATAAATAAAAGAAAATTATGTTTTGTGCTACTCTTCCCCTTCCACCCTGGCAGTTGTGCAGCAACTCACAGAGGCGCATTTGTTGTCGTTGTTTTTTCCTTCGAGTCGCAGAATAACACCAGTTTGTCTGGAACATCAGACAAGAGACGCGGGTGATGATCATGATCGTGATGCTAGTTGCAGCAAGAAAAAGGCGGAATGGAGTATGTGGTAGTGGGTGGCAGTTGAAATATCGCGGTCATTCCAACCAGACTCTCAAGAAGCCCGTCAGTGACAAATTTTGACCATTAGTTGCTGCCTTGGCTTTTTCCGCTTTTGTTACTCTTACTTGTGTACAGTAATCCACTGTGCATTCGGGAGAAAGCGAAGACGACGATGATCATGATGGTGATACTGATCGTCGTCATCATAATCATCGTCCTTCTAAAAGCTTAAAAGGGAAAAAGTCAAAAACGCTTTTAGCAAACAAAAATGAGAAGAACGCGATCTCTCCTTCTCTTTGTCTCCCTATCCAAAGTTCATGCCCCTTACTGGTTCGTTTAATGAAACATATAACGTCTCCACTTAAAAACCCAAAGAAAGGTCTTATCATCATTTTTTCTTTTTTATCTGCTTTTGTAACCGCACACCACTTCAACAACAACAAAAATGGCCCGATAAATAATTTGTACTAACCGCCAATAAAAGATATAAAGTGTACAAGCAGTATATACTTATATAGTAACTAAAACCCCCAAAATATCTGATGGTTGTTCAAATTTATAAAAATGACTAAGCCACACAAACAGCATAGCATACACATGATGATGACGAGTATCACTGGTGTAGCCCCAGCAAATAATAAAATGATCAAAATAAAAAGTCCCATTTTTTATTTAAACCCAGGAAAAATTCTCCAGCCTCCCTCCGGTTTTGGATGGCAAACTTTTTTTCTCAGAGAAAAGCAAAAAAATATGTTCGAGTAAACTTTCTTTCACTATAAACCCATCCCCCCAAACAAAAAAAGTTCCCATTCCTTTTCGTCGTTCTCTTCTGACACGGCCGTCCTCCTCCCCCGGCCCCAACTTGGCTCTCCACCTCCCCTGCTGCCTGGTGCACACACACACACACAACTTATTACAAAACGACAAATGTAATAATAAAAGAGAAAAAATAAATAAATTCTTCTTCTTTTTTTACCTCCTGCTTCCTGGCTCATTCCCACAGCAAAAAAAATAAAGAAGAGAAGAAGAAGAAAAAGCAAACAAGAGAAAACTGGTTCAGTCAGTCCGAGTTTTTTCCCTACAGGCAATAACCTTTAAACAAACTGACTGACTTGTACTACCGCCACACCATTCCCAGCCCACGTTGCTCACACATCGTCCTACTCTACCTATACTTCACTTTTTGAATTTTCATTTTGTTCGTGAGACTTTAATGGCTTCCCTTTCCCCCTTCTTCCTTTCTTTAGCAGTTCATCGCCTCTCGACACTAAACCGACCTACTTTTCATTTTCTTTTCCCTCAACTCATTGAACACAAGTTAGCGCCCTTCCTATATATCTCCATGTTTACACATGGCAGCAGCGTCGGAATAATGAAAATGAGAAAGAAACGAACAAGAGAGAGAGAGAGAGAGAGAGAGCGCAGAGTAAATACATATTGTGTGTGAGTGTGTGTTTGTGTGCTTTCTTTCTACTTAAAAAGTTTCTCATTTTATTTTTACTACTGCTACCCACTACCATCACTGTACCATTACCCGCCACATTCTTTCCCAGTCACGTCCAAAGAAGACCCAGGCTTCCAGCAGTGGCTTATCTCTTTTATTTCAGGTTTTAAATTCCCTCTAAAAGTCAAGAAAGAAACAAGTTCTCTCTTTCTCTCTCTCTTCTTTCTCTCACCACCTACCTTTGTTTTTCAATGTTGATGTTACCACTACCAATGCTGGTAACAACAACGTCGCCGCTACCTGAAACACTATTTATTCCTCTTTCTCCACTGACGTTTTTGTTGTTGAGTTTCTTAGATGAAAAAGGGAAAACTTGGTCTATCGTCCCTTTTTTCCCGGGGAACAAGGGAACGACTGAAAGATGATTTATTATTTAGTTTAAATTACTCTTTGCAAAAAAGAAACAAGAGAGAGGGAGGAAAAGAGAAAGGGAATTTATATTTAAAACCGAGGAAAACGGCGGCGGCGGTGGCAATAACTACGGGAAAATAAACTCGCTTTGTGCAAAGTTAATTTAGAGCGAGCAAGTTATCGAGAAAGGGAATCTGGTGCGTTTTTTATTTCTCTTCTCATCTCTTGTTTTCCTCCTGTCACACCCGTAAACTATTGTTTTCCTGGCTCCAATAAACAGGCTGAAAAATTCTTCCCTTGGCCTTCGCAAAAGTTAACGCAATTTTCCCTTGTAAAATCCTTCCCTTCCGGGATTTTCTCGCTGTGCCTCTGGAAAATATTTCCTGTCTGCGGTCCCTATCTGCTTTTTTGCCCAGCGCTTATATACCCCTCCTAACAAGCTGGTGATATATAAATAGACTAGCCCTGGCGCTGTATAAAGTTTGCCAAAAAATGAAGCCAGGTGAAAACAAGACAAGAGGAACACGACTGGTGATGGTGAGAAAAGTGTCTTGTTCTCCCTACTCCAATCCCGCTTTACCGGTTGGATGGATTGAAATGGTTATTTGTGTTGTATTTCCCTGGCACGCTACTGAAGTTTCTTGTTTGGCTGTCGGGAAAGGAGCAAGCAAAACACTGTCTGCTGTACATAGAGATACCTCCATCCAACCAGAAGAGACAGCGAGAAACAATGGTAGGAGAAAGCGGCTCTATAAAATATCGAGAAAAGAGAATAACTACATATCTCCTGCTCTCCTATTACTCAACGACGCTATATTCATGTTCACTTCAGCGGAGTAGTCAACTCACAGGCAAGATTCATTTTGGTCTTGACTACTCCAGCTTTTGTTGTTGTTGCTGCTGCTGCTGCTGAACTAGTTGACTTTGTTGCCTTTCTTGTTATTCAAGTCTCTTTCGCTTACCAACTAAACGAAAAACGACACGACCATCAGCAAAGTCTCTGGTGTGTTCCTCTCGAAAGAAAAGACACGAATACACCATTAGTTCTCCGTATGCACATTATTTTTTTCTTCTCTGGCTGCTCTCGTCTGGCCGGATATTAACATTTTATCTAACAGTACCCTCGAATGGTGCAGTTAACATTCCAAAAACTTTAGAATTCAATGTGCTCACAATAAAAAAAGGGCATTGGCGAACAGAGGAGCAACACGAACAACACGACATACCCACATTCAGAGACTTTAGTCATTCTTGCGAGGTTCTTCTTTAAAAATTGGAAGCCAACATCTTTTCTGTTCCATGTAGCGACGTTTCTCAAAACGTTTATTGTATAACTAAACGTGTTTCGGTTTTTTCCAGACGGCACAAAAATTATATATAAAAACTGATATAAGTAACAGTGCGCATAGCCATTAAAATATTTCCCATTATTTGTTAACCATAGTAAATTTATCGACTATAAATATGGATGAATGGACAGACAGTCGGTCCCGCCAGTGACATAACAATAGCTGTCGCTACCCGCCACTCTCGTTGTAGTAGGTTGTGGCTGTAGCAGAGAGCCGTGGTAATACTAATGTAGTTAAAACGCCTTTAAAAGTTGATGATACAGAAACTGAAGGACCATTGATCACAAAACGTGCTAATGTATATCCCCGTTCGCAAGCTGGATACATTGAAGAGAGGCTTCCTTATATATATTATATATAGAGAGCTCCATATTAAAGCGACCATCTCTTTTGGGAATCATTCATTCATTCATTATCTCTTCGTATCAGTCTCTACGTATATTTTTTTCTCTTCTTCTTACCTATTCTAGCGTCCGACGTGCTGCTGTGCTGCTTCGCTCTGAGAATGTTCCCGTTGGGTTCTATCCGATCCAGAAACTCGTCCGAGTAGCCGTTACACCGAAACTTGTTTCCAACATCGTCGTCATCCTTCGATATCGCTGTAAAAAAATAAAAATAAAAACTCCAATGTACATACCCATCATCATTATAAAAAAAACTTTTACTTCATTCCATACAACACAAAGCCATAATAATAATAATAATAATAATAGTGATGACGATGATAACAATGCTTCAATGAACGCAGGAGCAATACTGCAGAAAGTAGAAACATTTAACCAATCTAGTTACGGGAATACATCATGATCCCACAAAGTGTCCCTGGCATATTCCCCAACATTCGCAAGGTGGAATACAGTCACAAGAATAGTTCTATAAACTAAGAGTGCATTCTTTCAATCTTGGCGTAAAAAATTCTACTCCTCCTGTATCAAAATATGGTTACAAAATTGCTGCAGTTGCAAAAATAAAAAATGCAAAGTACTTCCCCCATCAGCGGGCC
>JAHZNE010004761.1:0-12294 GCA_027744055.1 Callyntrura sp. NNG-2020
ATGAACTGAGAAAGTTGTGCAAGGATGCTCCATTATTATATGTACCGACTCGATGGAACAGCTATCTGCACATGTTGCATCGTTTTAAAAAGGTATTAAATTATTTTAGCGACTATACCGTACCGAAAATTACTTAAGACTCAAGACATTCAACCTAGGTAACATTTGATAGTCAAAAACCAATGTTCTGTATTTTGAAACAGTAAAGTAAGGGTCTAATTATTTGGCATTCAAAAGAAAATATTTTGAGTCAATTTTAACCTTTTAACGTTTAATAGAATTTGCTGAGCCAGTTCCGGAGCCGGCAAAGCTTGAAGATGAAGAAATCGAAACGTACAAAGCCGCGGAAAAAAAGGTCAAGGAAATAAAGGACAACATTGTACAACTTGAGTTTGACCATGAGAGATACACTGGGCTCTTCCAAAAGACACAAACTGATTTGGCTAAACTAGATGAGGCTAGGGAGAAACGTGATTTCATGGAAGACAAAGCAGCAACACTCAAAACCGTGTCCACGTCCAACAAACTTGTACTTGAAGCCATTGGTAACAACCAAGAGGGAGCTTGGACATTTCAGAATTGCAATGATGTACTGAGAGTGTTTTTCTTAGAGAGAGATCTTGATGGAATGATGGCTCAAATGAAAAGACCGTCTACTTCAAAGGCAGCCGGACCGTCTACTTCAAAGACGGCTGACTCCATAACTTCAAAGGCACCTAGACCTTCTACTTCAAAGGCCGCTGGGACTAAATCTACACCTTTTAATGCACCCGCCTCGTCCTCAACTCAAGCCGCAACACCAAGGCCTTCTCTCAGTAAGACTGCGGCAAGACCACAAGTGGGTGGAAAACTTTTCGCAATGATGGAAAAAGAGCGGAAGGTGGCAGAAGAAAAGGCAGCAAAGGAAAAAACAAAGAAAGCGGCATAAAAAAAGACAGCTGCAAAAAAGGCTGCATTTGAAAATGTGTCCTCCGTGAATGCTAGCTTTTAGAATTGAACCAGTGAAGTGAATAGAAGACGGGATTTTTAATGATAAATATTCGTTAAGATTCATGTCCAATTGATTATAGTAGTTACTTAGAATATTAATTTGTTTTTACATAATTTACTTTGACGATGATGATGGAGTTGGTGGTTTAAAGTATATAAGTTAATTTAAAAAATACCTTGGTGCTGGTATTAGTAGTATAAGGAAATTTAGAATTGTGAACTGGAATATTAGCTTTAATATTAGCATTGAATTAATTTTGAGTGTGAGTTTAATAAATACAATTCAAACTACATTATTCTGTACAAATCTCCATGACTTCTGTGTTGTTGGTCGATTTCTAACTTTATAATACGTAATTTTATTGTTTAATGTAATAAAATTGTTAATCTAAATGTATATTCGTTTGATGAGTTTAAGGATACTTCCTGCACCACCCATAAAATGTATACCATTTACTTTGACCGATACTGTAATAACTGCTGCGTTGTTATTTCAAACTTTTGCTTAACCAAGCCAGGTATAATTATTTTTCAACTCATATACTGCTCCTTCAACCTCAAGGATGATGCCACATATCTTAACACATTTATTCATTATAATTATAGAATATTGTTCTGCATGCTCATTCAAGTTTCGATTCAGGAAACCAACTTTTAATGAACCTATGTTGATGAGATGTGGACAATGTGATGCCTATTTTCACAGTAAGGCAAATGGCACGATTCGATCGCTTCATTAACACATTATGTGTTATTGGTCAATTGCTAACATAATAATTTATAAAATTATAGGTCAAGATAGTTTTTGTCAAATTTGTGGTTGGGCCAACATATTGGTAATAAAGAGAAAAGATGCATTGGCTGCCCATAAGGCCAGAGAATCGCAATTGAAGTTGAATGCTAAAATTCGTACACTTAAGCAGGAGTTGGCTGAGAAAGACTTCAAAATTGGCGAATTAAAGAAGAAATTAAAAGTTTAAGTGGATCATTTTATTCATACAACACTGTTTTGTATATATTTATTCTCAAATGTTGCAAAATAAAACATGAAAAAAGTTAATCACTTTACCGAGATTGGAATCTTCGACTGATGTGTTAATGCTCAATTGCTAAATGCAGCAGCAACATTTTGACTCCATGGTAGATCGAGAGGGAGTGTATATGTGACGCATATACGGTGTTGTGAGATTTGCACTCACTGCTGTCAAGTCAGCAATTGACCAACAACACATAATTGGTCGTTCAACGTTCACATAGTTTATACTGTTCTCGCAGTAAGTCGGTACTGAGAGTATCATGCACTGCTACTGACACTCTCGTACCTAAGCCATCGCTCTACCGTGGCACTGAAAATACCATAGCATGAAAAACCACATTTTATCCAACACGCCAGCAAGTTGTTATGCATGTATCTACTGCCGCGCACACTACATACACTCGTATCTGCATAAGAAAATGAGATGATCCAAAACAAAAACATACGACGAATATCCATACGCACTTGTGAATTATATATATAGATTATTTATACATAAGAAACAACAGCTATGCCAATTTTTCTTTCTTATAATATAAAGAAATTTTCTTTCTAAATGCTCTAACTCTAATTATTAATCCTAATAACTTAAGTTATTGCCTAAATTTGATTCTTTAATATATAATTCGCTTGCCTAACCTTTGCGCGGTAAATGAAGTTATAAACAAAAACGAAATTGCATATTTTAAATGGATATTGATTTTAATAAATTCGTTATACAATTTCTGATATAACATGCAAACATATCTTGTTCCTGTCAACATTCAGTCCTTTAAACATTATTTTCAATCCTCAATTACATTACATTAGGGCTGATTTATTTAACATTGCGTCATTCATTCCGGACGTTAGTTACCTGAGCAACTTATACAATTCCCAATTTCAGTCGCCATGATAATCAAATGTATATATAAATCGATCGTGTATTTTTTAGAAGGAAGTATAACCTTAGCTACACAACTTTGTACCACACATTAGTTGGAGTACGGGTTACGTCGGCATAAGAAGCAAAAACTTTAAAAAAAAATAGTCTGCGAAAAGATAAATCTCTTTTCATATTATTTAAGGATCGTAGAGTGCTAATTAGTCATTTGTCAATTTAAATTACCCACTATAATTTCGTCTTTACCAACTCTAAAAATAATCATTTGCCAGTTGGCGGAATGTTAACCAAAACTATTAAGCGGGCATTAGGCATTCGTGCAGGTTACGTCCTTCAGTACACCCCTGGGAGTAGTGTTTTTTACTACGACATGCACCACGATCAGTTCGTTCTTACCAGCGTATACAAAGCTTGGTCCTGGATTGCTTCGTGGTACCTTGGCATCCTGGCCGTTATAATGATATCGGCACTCTTATACAGCCACGCGTACGAGGATGCAATTCCTGACATTTCCCAGAGTCACCAGGAAATGGCCACACGCAAAATGAATTTAGCGTTTTTGGTGGTCTTAGTTATGTCGTATTCATTGATTCTTGCCTTCAACGTCATTACTGGTGCCAGGTTGAAGGAAGACCGCGTACTATTTTGCGCTACGCTTAATGAGGGAAATCGGTTTTCCAGTCGAATGATAAAATTGCTTGGGGCGAAACAGACAACGTGGAATTGTCAACGGACATGCGAAAGTTTCATCTGATATGGGAACTATATTTCTTAATGATTTGCTTTTTCTGCTCCCTCGTACCGTTGCTACTTACTTTCGCTTTTCTCAGTCCCACTGAGCCGTTCCACGTTTTAATTGAGGGGATTCTGGAAATAGATTTATCGATTGGGGGTGTCATCCAGTACATAGTTATAATTTGGTTTTTTTATATCGCGTATTTAGGTACAAACACAATTCAAACTGTAGTAATTGTTGCAGCGTTGGTAACATATGAATCCATGTTTTGGTTTAATATGATGCGTCTGGAAGCTGTACATCCAGAGCGGAGGAAGAACCAGTGGTACTTTCGCACTGCAGAATGTAACTATGTTTCAGAGGAGAAGTTGGTACTATTTTACAGATATCATCAACTTTATGTAGGGATTTCAAACTATATATTTGCGCGTCCCAAATTTGGATTTCATTTGGCAGCCGTTGGCGCTATTGGAATAATGTTTAGCTATGTACTAATAAAATATCACACCATGGTAGATTATACTGACGCCTCACAAGTTGTGACCATGTTGGTTTTTGTTGTAGGACTTCTTTTAGTCTTATTCGTACCTAAAGTTGAATGTGACATGCTAGACAAAGTTGAGAATAACTGGAAAGATTACAAAAATGGTATACTGTCAGTTATGAAGCCAAGAAGTTATCTTTTTAAAACGGCTAAATCTTTTAGACCGGTGGTACTAAATGTTACTTACCCCTTCTGCAATATTAACAGAAGCACGTATTTAGACTGGTTGAGTATAGTTGTTGATAACCTAGTTAATGCTTTGGTGACCTTTTAGGAAAGGAATATCCCTATTAATCGAAATCAATATTGTAAAACATTTATTGCCTTTTCCTTTACTACATTTTATATAACTTTTTATTCCTTAATATAAGAAAGCTTGTACCTTACAAATACGCAGTAATAATGTACTAGATACATATGCTTTGTTGCAATTAAGTGTCTTCATTATTTCTCCTTTTCTGTCGTTACATAAATAATTTGTTCATAATGATTGGTTAATGTTGATAAAGAAACATATTTAAAATAAAGAAGTCTTTTCCTGCAATTAGTTGTAACGATAGCAGTTAACTATAGCCAAGATAAGAATTATCTCTCTTCCCCATATATTTTTGAGCTTCCATCGTTTGTGCTTTGAAAATAGAATTAATAAAACGTCATTTGTTTGTTTTACAAGTTTGTTTGTTTGTTTGTGTGACTTCCCTTGTTACGTTGCAACAGTAGTAATATTAATAAAAAACACACGTTGGTGCAGATACACTAACTCATTGTCACTCCGTCAAATAAAGAACGTATGAAAGTTCACGACACCTTAAAAAATCACTATCAAAGTTTTTTTTTTATAAAAATGCACTATTCCGCGGTTACGGAAAGAACATTAGCTTCTGTTCATAAATCTCAATGTACGATACGCTTACTTTATTTTGCAGATACAACTTGTTCTTATTTAATCAGCTCTAGTCATAGATGGCCAACATTACGAAATAATAATATGTATTTATATACTTTACCGTGTGTAAATAAACTTTATGTTTTCAGTATGCTCCAGTCCAGTCATTTCTTTTGTTTTGTGGTGGCTAACATTTCATTGAAGAGTTGAAAACAATAAAATAACAAAACAAATATGTGCAACTTACCACTTTGGTCTCCTTAGCCTTCACATTTTGATACTGTTCTGAATTTATCTGACTCTTCTACTTTTTGTTGTCAACCACCTTGACAAGTCCACGATCCAGTTGAACAGAGAACATCTACAACACCATAACCCTCATTTTAGTACGTCGTAGCTGTTTACCAAATATCAATTTATAAAGAAACAGTTTATTAGTAAAGTATTCGTGCAAAGTAGCAGCTGTGATATGCTTTCATTCTATCCTTTTAACACGTCTACTTCTTAACGATAAGTGATACTGGTTTCATCTTTTCTTCAGCGTTGTCAGTATAAAAGCGTCTTTCAGCTTTAACTTCACCAACTTGTTCAGGCACTATCAGATAAAACAAGTATGGTCAATGAAAAGATAGAAATCTGTAGAAGTTATTCATTTACAAGATGCTGTTGATGCTATGGGGGTATGAATAAACGTTGAATAAAGAAGCTTTTATTAATGCAACAGCTGTCTTCAGTGCATCTTTTACATGGAAACTGCGATGCAGATCATAACATTGCCTAGGAAGGATATAAGCATCACGGTGATCACTGACTTCTTTTCACTCAGCATAACTGACCATTCCGTTATTCTTACAAAAAAGGACACATTTAAATTACGTCAAACAAAAATGAAGTGAAACATTGCTTCTCTTAAAAAAAACTACGACCGTAAACAGTTTTCAATCTCGAGCAATTATCAAAACTGTTTTTTTGTTTTTGTCCTCTGGAGGTAAAAGAGATTAGCATACTCCTTTTTTGTACAATAACTTAATGAACCTAGTATATTATTCGACCTTTACACTCATCTGGTTGCACAATATGTCGCTGTTGTGTAATCAACGAGATCTTATCTTATTACAAGGCCATTGCACTACTTTAAAAGGAAAGTTGCATGGGCACTACAACCAACACAACGTCTTCAATACTAATGCTGTTGATAATTTATTTTACTACGAATAATTTCTTTATTTAAAAAGTGTGATACACTTTGTTACTCATCGTACAACAGTAACAAAATTATTTGAATTCTGGTTCAACATTTGTAAGTGCGATATGTACGATGTATGACAAAACAACCAATTTCTCAACTCTATTTGATGCATAACTAATTGTAATTTTCAATGAATTGTACACGTACTTCAGTTATAGTTTTCAATTGTGGAGTAATTTCAGAAATAACATTTTATTCTCTTACAAAATATGTCAATATTACATGTGCACAGAAATTGTAGTATTAGGACAAGAACAAGTGTGTTGATACTAGATACCGTAAAATAGAATGAACGTCTAGACCCTCCAGAACTAATTTTTCATACCGAATATGTTTCGGTGGTAAAAATTTGCCGTGCTTAACGATATTTTTAATTGCCTCAATTTTGTACCAGATTTATTTGTGTCAGTAATTACTTGTGGATGAGCAATTTTACACCTATTTATAACATTTCATTTTTTAAGTTGTCGTTATTTAATAACGTCAACGGACCTGAATTATCGTACAAGTAAGAAAACAATTCCTTATTTAGGAGTTGTAACATTAACAATTTTCCGCCATTCCTTAATGTTTATTATTCACGGTGGTCATCATCTCTCAAGAGACAGCATCAGATGTTACTCATCTTCAAACGTACAACAGTAACACTTTCCTATATCTTTCACTACCAATGCCGATGAATCTGTTCTTGGTCGGACCCAGTTCTGTATCGTTTCTAACGGGGCCTGTAAACAACGGCGTGGCACACAATTGTTACCAAAATAGTTTCGACTAATGGCTCAACTAAAAGTTCTCATATTACGTATTTACCTCCAATAAAAATGCTCCCCCGTAACAAAATTCGGTGAGGTTGCGCATCCTGCAAAATGCTAACCTTAAGGATACATCCAGATAAATCGCGTTCCCAGACGCACAATTGGATCTTAGGCTAAATTTTTGTAAGGCTAAAAAAGAAGGAAATTGTTTGTTGGGATTCAGAAATCTGATGAGATTGGTATATTTTGAATGACAACTTACCTTGTAAATTTACAATTGATGATTGAACATCATACACTACATTCACGTTGCTTCCATTTTCCAGCTCTTCCTTCAAGATTGGTATTTCCTCTGGAAGGAGTCCCAGTAGAAGGGCATTAATAATGTCGGCACTATATTCGGTGCTGACTCTATTATATAAGTGGATTTCCAGCTCTCGAAGCTGCTGTACTTTTATAAAAATTTGCCGAACTGCAGACATTTCATGTGCTAACGGAATGCACACCTTCATATGTGTGACATATGGAAATGCTAGCGTTAGATTACAAACGTTACGTAGCAGCAGCTCCTCATTTACATCAGCTGAGAGCACGTGCACCTCAAAATCCAGATTTTCTGTCTGACTAGATTCAGCAACATGTTTAGTCCATGTGAAATCAAGACCAGGGTGTCGTGTCGTGTCTCTACACGTAAGAAGTTTCAAGGCCGGTAGAAATGTTGGTATAATTGATGAAGTTGTATTAGCTCGTTCCAGTATCCAGGAGCTACAATTGAGCTCCTCCAGGTTCTCCATCACTGGTATCTTCATAAAACTAATTGGAGTGCATAAGTCATTTCCAATGTTCAATTTCTTCAAACTACGACGAAACGAGTGGAGAATGAAGTACAGTTTGTCTATAAGAGTATCACTTTCAATTGTGTTAATGAATAAAGACAAACTTGTTAAATTGGGCAGCGATGAGTTTTGTAAGAGCAAACATTCTAAGTTATGCGCCCAAGGTTCATTCTCAATGACAATGTTGACGGATTCCAGCGACGGGGGGAGCTTTAACGTTTCCATTTTTATGCCGGGATCTGGATCGTACTCATCATTGTAAAAGCATGACTTGTTCAAATAAAGGTGGAATCGCTGTAAACGTTTACAGCCCGCTAGAACTGCTTCCGGAAAGGAATGATTTTTTGTATCGACTGAATTGCCTCTCGTGGGTTGGTCAAGTTCTATTGTGAGTTCCTCTAGATTTCGGGGATCCAAATGTGTCCAGAAGGATTTAGAGCAGTTCTTCGCTACATCCCATTTTTCGTTTCGTTCAACTGTCAGTCCTACTAATCCTGCTGAGAAGTTGGTGAGATACTCGGAAGTAGTTTTCAGCATTTCATTGGTATTATCACTTGCTTCATCTTCCTCCCATAAATTTAGTGTAATAGTAAGGTGGACACGTGGGATTCGATATGTAGGAGCATCACGGAAGGTATGTATGAAGTGGTTTGTTTTTCCGAGATTTATCGTAGGATTCAGAAAAACTATTTGTAACCCATGTTGATGAAGAGCAACGCTGGCACGTTCCAACCACAATGTGCTCACCAGTTTACTGTTGGTTGCCACATCCATGAGCACCCTGTCTCCTTCAAACATGGCATATTTCAATATTTTGTCAAGTAGCTGGTTGCAAAATGCCAGAAAAACAATTAACAGGATGTTTCATTAAAGTGACTTCATATACAGACAATGCTGTATAGTTTAAATAAAAATGTCGTACCATATAATTTTCTAAAACTCTAGCGGCATCACAATGCACTGTGATGGTATCTTGTGTTTCTTCCCATGAGTCATCGCCCTGTTCTTCCTCCCCTGAGCCATCATCTTGGGTTTCCTCCCCTGAGCCATCGTTTTGGGTTTCCTCCCCTGAGTCATCGTATTGTGTTTCTTGCGTTGAGTCATCGCACTGTGCTTCTTCCCCCGAGACATCGTTTTGTGTTTCCTCCCCTGAGTCATCGTTTTGTGTTTCCTCCCCCGAACCATCGTCTTGTGCTTCCTCCCCTGAGTCATCGCTTTGGGTTTCCTCCCCCGAGTCGTCGTCTTGTGTTTCCTCCCCTGCGTCATCGTCAAGTGTATTCTCCCAGGTGGCACCTAAAACCTCCGCGATTTTTGAACATCCAATTTCCCATACTCACTTAATTCAAAGAAATGGCGTTGAAATAAACCTGTAGGAAAAGGAAGACTTTCAAATTTTATGTAAATGAATTAGTATACATTTTAGTTTTGTTTTCCTTCTACGCCTCTACGGCGTAATATGTCAAATGTTCAAAAGCACGGCCAAGCACTACATTAAATAATAATAGGGTTATTCTGTTAAGAACAGAAATGTACCCTCAATTTTTTTGAAGTTTTGTGAATGCCGTTGATGTTGATAGTTTAGAAATGGACAATGTACCACAAATAATGTAATTAGATTTAAATTCAATACGAAAAATGTGAAAAGACCTTAATAAATGTTTATTGACATTTAGTGCTGATGTCTGACATCGGCTGCTGCTGGATTCAAAAGAGTCAGTAATTTCCCTCTATTTTGGTTGTTTTATAGTTGTAGTTGACTGAAATGGAAAAAATGAACTAAGTGGACTTATAAATAAGCATTCAAATTATATACACTTAAGACAGTCCGAAAAACGTCGCTACGATAAATCAGGAATAGTCATCATTATTTGAGCAGCAGGCCAGAACGATATAAAGTTGCCATATCTTAAATCTAGTCAAACGAAAAGTCCGGTGAAATTCTGAGAACAATACGATATGCCAATTTTTCAAATAGGCATATTCCATCCAACTTTTTATGTCGGTTTTATATGACAATACTCTTTATTGTAGGCATTTATACTATACATTGAACTATGATGAGCATCATAGAGACATATCTGTCTTCTCTCCCACTTACGCAAAAATCGTTATCACCGAACTTCTTAAGTCAACCACATCCACTCAGTCAAAATTAATCCTAATGAACAAAATACATTTAAGCACGTTTTAGCATACGTCATACATATATGTATTAAACGCGACCGTGTACGCAGTATGAGCTTATTTATCAATAAACCGACGTTTTCCTCCAGCGTCAGTGTAAAATGTTGCTCGTGTCTACTCGAGTATTCATAGGCAACGTTTTTTGCGGTTGCATTATTTATGTTAAGTAATACAAATTGATTCAATCCGTGGTATCAAAGAAACTTCGAACGTTGATTGTACCATTGTTTCCGTTCAAGCTCTGTCAATTTCCTGTAATGGGGTTATATAGAGCTCGTGTCATTATTCACTTTTTATTTTGTTCCCTCATTTTTGTCCTGTCAGTATCTATAGTTTACTTTTCCTATTTAAAGCATTACAATGACCTTATCTACTTACGGCAGATATTCATGTCAAAGTGACTTTCGTCAACTGGATGAAATAAATAGCAAAGAAAACGATTTCGTCGTTAGGGACACCGTAATCAGCACTGTTGTTGCATGATACGTACATTTAATATTAAACGTTTTATAATATATTTTTAAGTATATAAATACAAAATGTGTCGTCGATTTTCATATAAGATTACCATAGTGTTCCAGCTAAGAAAAACGTCGGAGCTAATAAATGTAGGTATCATTCGTAAATAATAAAGTAAAGGAATGCCTCACATGCATAAAAAATTTCGTTTTTATGCACAGCATCAATGAATGTGTAGCGGAGCGCGCATAAAGATAACATTGCCTATCCGCTAGGTAGTAACAGAAAACGTACCGATTACTTGGTACTGGTGGGTCGCATCATTCTCAAGCTAAGATGACGTAGTCGTCAGAGGAAAAACTTGTATTTCCACTTTTCCGTGGTTTGCTTAATCCAAGTTTAATGTGTGTATTGACATACAGTTTTGAGTAGACATACTATGCAGCCAATACAGTGATTTATATATCGGTGTAACGCCGAAAGGAAGGTTTACGAAGAAGAAATGGAGTTGAAATTTAGGGGGTAAATTTTGGGATGATTCATAGATCTGGTTAAATAAATTATGTATGATTATGGATTGGCAAAAACATAATTTAAAAAAATATTATTATAGAGCAGTTTTTTAAATGTGTTCTACTAAACGCCATCTGTGAACAATTGGTCAACCCACACGGGAGAAGCTTGTAATCATTGAATGCCCTCCCATGCTGTGTATTTATAACAATTTTGACATATGGTTACTAAGTTAAAAAGTTAACCCCACGGGAACCCTGAGGGTTGGTCCGAGGAGTCAAAGCTTGACCACGTTATGGTATGGTACCGCTGTCTAGTTTTGTAAAAACAATAATTACAATGTGCATTTCTCTTCACGGGCAATTTAAAAAAAATGTCTGACGTTTATGCCATCTGGTGGCCAAAAGCTTCGACGCTATGCTTACATCTGGGAAAACCTCTGGGGGTTGACCTCCGGGGTCAATCTTCGAACTTCTCCGAGCTATTAGCTATCATGTATGCGTATTTATTGGTGGAAACATAATTTTCAAATTTGATATCCTTATTGAATTATGGAAGTAACGGAAGACTGGACGGATGTATTGCCGGACGAACGGACGGACGAAAAGATTGATCTAGGTGTATGCATAAAGGTTATAGATCTTGAACCTTTAAAATTCGATTCCCATACAATCCCAACGTTTTTACATTTTTATACATAAAACGTTTCGTACAATATTGTTTGTTGATTTTTTGCTTATGGTCAATATTTGCCGTGAGAAAAGAATTATTCGCTCAGTTCACCATTGACAGCTCGCCATCCCACATGCATAGGGCATACAATATCATACAGTGTCCATTGATATTTTGGAAACCATTTTTTCAATCAAAATCCAGATAATTACTTGAGGCTAAAACCAAAAATAGAAACATTAACATTGTTCCTAAAATGAATCATTAAAAAATTGGGAACGGTAAGTGAACAGTTATAAAACATTTAGTTTAAACGCATAAAATTACGTGTATTGATGCATTGAATTATTGCTATAGACTGAAGTTCAAGAAACTACAATAGTATATTATTTAATTTCTACATTTATAATTGAAACACCATTAAAGTTCAAAGTAATTTCCTAGTCTGAATGTCAAAGTTCTCTGCCTTATTTGAAGATGAGTCTGGCTCTGTGTTTTTGGTATTATGTTGATAATTTTGTCGGTTTAATTTTACAATTTTCAGAATAGAT
>JAHZNE010004762.1:0-13135 GCA_027744055.1 Callyntrura sp. NNG-2020
GAACGAACAATACTTCAACGAACGACGAACCTAATACTCAGACTCTCTGGCCAAGATTATACAAAAAGCCCTCGTACTCAGGTACAAATGATGCTTATGACTTGTACACCGTACAATACCTCTTTCATTTATTCACCAAGTTTATTTTTATTTACAAAGCTAATATGCATTATTTTTGCAAATAATGCAAGCCATAACAAAGACCAATTCTTTCCAGTTGTCTCAATCAAACCAACGTTTCATACGTACCTGGTTCCTACATGAAGTACACGATATCCCGGGTAGAACAGCATAAATCTTTTATTATCGGTAAAGCAAAACGTATGACGCACAATTCTCACTTAAGTAGACATTATTGTACATGAGTATTGATATATCAACAGAAAATTGAGTCAAAACTTGAATTGATTGTCCTCCGCAGATATGAAATGGAGACAGGTGCGATTTTTTCCACCAATGAGGATCACTACTATATACTATTAAAGTTTAATGTGATGTTTCTTTAACATTTACACGTATACATGTCGGAAAAGTAGGTATTCCGTCACTGTCACCATCAACAAAACTACTGAAATTGTTTATGACGGTATTATTCTCCCCGAAGAAGTGACCGTTCATATCAGTAGCTGCTTGGTTTTTTATCTTGAGAGGGATGTGATGTCATGAAGTTGCTTCAATAAAGCCGTCATGACGTGTCACGTCAGCCTATAGATGTGTGAACCTTGTAATTTGAGCTAATGATATTAAAAATGAATACCATAAATACCAAATCGTTGTTTTTCTTATCTTCAAAAATAAACACTCGAATGTGAGACACTGAGTGCCTCTATTGTTGTTGAATTTTGAGAATAAATTCGACAACAGATCCGTAGTGAAGTGACGAAGGGCCCAGCAATAGCAGACAAAGTGTACAGCTTTGTCTCACATAGCCCCCATGTACTACAATCTTCTACAGAAACAATACATTTCATCTAATTTCGATGAATTGTCAGCATTACTTCCATTTCATCCCACAAATTAAATGGGGGCTAGACCTTATCCGTTGATCTTACCAGCTTTGACAAGAACATAGGGATAACCTCCATATATAGTTAAGTTGATATTAAAAAGAAAAGAGGAGGGTTAATATCGATTGGCGAAACCAAATTTTTTCGTTTCCGATCTTACTGAAGGATAGATAGATATCGTGAAGTCGTTAAGTGGCTGCGTCACTTCATAATGCATTATCTTCCTGAATGCGGGAGTTTGACGTTATCATCACAGTATTTTCTCTCTCTTTACATTTGTAGAATGAATGTAGAGATGAATCATACATCCAGTAGTGTTAAATACTTCTCCTGTCTGATTTTTTTACAATCTGTCATGCATATTTATATTGCTACCTATTGTATTTTTTGTGGTTGCTTATTATCAAGAATTCCGTCCATTTACTGGAACGATGTAAACGAAAGTGAAGTTCTGATCATGTATAAAAGCGCCCACAGTGACCAATAAATTCTCATTCAAGTAATCCCAGATTGACAAGTGACACGACAGAAAACAAGATTTTGCCAGACGGGATGGGCACTTCACTTCCGCTCGGGTCAAATATTAGCCTACTCAGTCTCCTTGATAAAGGCTACACGTTCCTTGACACGAAGAAGGTCCCTGCGAACGTCCTTTGTCTTATGGGGAATACAGGTACCGGGAAAACGACCCTAGCCCACACAATCGCCGGTGACTTGACTAAACTCCACGTAATCCGTACCGGGGCGTCGGGTAAATGCCACGTGGAAGATGAAAACGGGAAAATATCCCGACCCAGCCTCCTTTCTACTACCTTCTTGCCGGAGCAGTGGAACACCGAAGAAAACGTTTATTTTTACGACTGTCCAGGTTTTAACGATACCCGTGGCGCTGAAGAAGACATTGCGGCCAACTATTTTCTCAATCAAATTGTCAGCCACGCCAAAGCAGTGAAACTCGTGTTTGTGACGAGTTACACCTCCTTGCAAGACCGAATCGAGTTTGAACTTTTGACCACCCACGTCGCCCAATTTATTGCGGACATTCCCAAGCATGCCCACTCCATTGGGATTGTGTTCACCAAAGTGCCCAACTACGACAGCGGCACTGCAAAGTCCCTGGAGGACAAAGAGGTGATGGAAGAACTTGTCACATTCTTGGAGTTGTGTCGCCAGGATCTCCAAGAATCTCTGAGAACTTGTAACGAAGACGAGAAAACGTTAACCCAGCAAAAAGTACAATTTTTGGAGGCTCTCCTAACGGAAGGGCCGGCCGGCGGCTCTCCAACCAAAATATGGTTTTCCCGGGTGCCTCAGCCAAACAAGCAGTTGTTATCCGAATGCAGTAACGCTCAGTTTATTAGGGAGAATGCGGGTGCGTTTTTTAATCACTTGAGGTACTCCCCCGTTTCTCCAGACGACTTCCGGTACACGGTCAAAGCTGAAGCGCAGCCGCACCTCCAGAAGGCAACGGATGAAATTAACAAAGAGATTACCACCCAATTGGACACCGCGCTCCAGGGCTTTTTTAAATGGTTCCGAAATTCAAAAATGGCGTCAGTACCCGGCACAGTAACATACCTTGCAGACTGCACTTACTCCACGTGGGTGGAAATGGAGGCTTGTGTGAACCAAGTTGACTCGGAGAATGGACAGCGGGTGTTACTTCTCTTTATCACGTTTAAGACTATAACTGACTTTTGGAAGAAGGTTGGATATATGTCGCCAGACACCTTGACAACTTTTGTGCGAAGAGCTGAGCAAATTTTATCGTTCCTAGATAAAATATCGGGAAAACAGGTGACCAGAAATAAAGACATGTGGGTAAGGCCCTTGAGAGAATGTCTGGAGAAGGTGGATGTAGTCATGAATTGGTACGACTTTTGTACAAAATTGGAAAGGCGTCTGAGATCATACGACTTTCAAAAGAGCAAATGCCAACAGCCCTTGCCTCCTGCGGGGGTACAAATGTTGGAGTATGTCCACGCCCATGTAATGCCTGTGGAAGCCCACATTTTGCAAAAAACGGAGGTGCTTACTGAAAGAGACTGGGGGGAATTTGTAAACATTGTGACATTTGCTATGAGACAGACGCAGGTGACCAATGCGGGCGGGGTCGTGACAGTTGAGGGTAACTTTGTGAGATTTGGAGAATTCGTTCAAGGGGCAGGAAATGTGGACGGTTGGAAGGTGCAAGTCTTTTGTGTGGACACGGTTTACGTGGATGTTGACCTTCGACATGCAGGCTTGCAAGTGATCCTTGTGTCGCCAAAAGTGGAGGTAATTGGACAAAGAACAGTGGACGTAAGTGGGAATCACGGAGCGGAAATTGTACCGCCAACTGCGACAGCCGGAAACTATCCTGGGGGTCACGGAATAAATGGCGTTCCAGGAAACCCGGGTTCACCCGGAGGTTCCGTGTATGTTCTTTTAAATCAATTGACAGATGGCCCCTGTCTTTCCCTAATTTCCAATGGGGGTTCGGGCAGTAGAGGTCAACATGGTGGCCCAGGTGCCAACGGACACGAGGGTCGTAACGCCACAATGGGCGATGCTTCTTCCACTACCTACGACGACGTGGGCGTGTTTCATAGGGAGCGATGGCGACACCCCGGATTTCCCGGGGGAAACGGAGGCAATGGGGGAAGTGGAGGTTTTGGTGGTATTGGCGCACCCCCTGGAGTGATCACTGTAAACAGTCTGGGAGATCCAGCAGCTGCTTCACACGTTCACATTGTAGCCATCCATGGAAGCAACGGGGAAGGGGGCTTGGGTTCTCCTGGAGGCGCCGGGGGTCGAAATGGGTACGGGTTTCATCGTCACATCAAGAAGAGTCTCTTTGGACGTAAATCAAACGACGTATCTTGTCCTCCTGCCACTCCCACAGCTCCTAACGGCTCGCACGGACAAAATAACGCTGTTGGGGACGGACACCGCTATCCGGACCCGGTTGTAGATGTTAACGTCAATGATTTAAAAGATCAATGCCAACAAACTCTGAATAAGCAAACCGATCTATCGGATGTCATTCAGTTGATCGAAGCAATGTTAAGTCAAATTTAGTCTATGTACTTGTTATTATTAAATCTACTGTTAAAATGTTAATTGGAATCTTCTGTGTATAAAACGTTCTCTCATTGCCTAAATCTTTAATGTGTTTGCTCATGCAACCTCCCATATGAATTTTTTCCTTCTGAAGGGCACAATGTAACACGTTATCAGCACACGTCGTAACTTTGTACATAATATGGTATGGACTCCGTTCCTAAACTCACATTCAAAACGGATAATTTTCGTTGTCATATGACATGAGTTTAAACGACCATGACCTTGCGTTAAAAGATAGCTGGATTAGTAGCTGGGAATCATTTCTGCATATGACTAGAAATTTTATTCCATATAGGTACCTTGTGTCCTTGAACTGTCATTTATGCTCATCATTTCTTCCGTTTTAAGGGCCCTACAATGGCTTCAATCTTCAAAGGGCACTTTTAAGCTTTAGTAAGGTTAGATTAGGTTCGGTGACGTTGTATGGTGACACCAGACCCCAGCTGAAACTGAAAGTCAAATTTAAAATACTTTTTCTCCATCGCGGGACGAGCGGACGTCGGACACATCAACGGATAGCAAAAAAGACATGCAAATCAGGAAGAAATGAACATATTGAAGCCTACCATATTTTAATAGTTTATTACTTCAATATTATCGGTGTTAACAGATAACCCTCTGCAAAGCAGGGATACAGATACTATGGTTAAATTTAATGTAAATCTCCCTTGTTGCTAATATTTCATTTAAAATGTCTTCGGTGGAAGCTTCTTCGTCCTCTCCTTGAAGGGCGAAGCGAGAATAAGTCGTTAGCAACCGTTTGGGCGAACGTTGTTTTTCCTTAACTTGTATTCCCCAGCAATAAAATTACCTCCCCCGGCGCCGCATCTGGATAGACCGTCGTCCGACCTTGATCTGATCACGATCAGTATTAGATGTACCAGGAGTTTGCTCAGTAAGGTGAACTTGAATCGCTGTACTTCGTCTGGCGTTAACAGCCTCTTCTAATATTTTCAACGCCTTATCCTGACAAGTATGCTTTAACGCGTCCATCAAAGCTTGAAAACCGTTTTTCCTACTTGGAAGCATCCGGTAGATTTCCCGAACCGGTTTTCCCTGATCAGCTTCACCATAGCCAACCTTCGAGAAAATAAAAATAAATCGGTAATATTACGTCAATTATTTTGAACCTGTATGTCCATTTCCCAAAATGGGTTCAACAACGTCGTCACAATTATTAATTTTATACCATCTCCTCCACTTCCGATGTAGAAATTACATTATGTTCGCATAGCTTTCCAAGAAATTGTTTATTGATGCTTGTGCAATGAAGAAGAATTGAAAACTTTTTTGATATCGCGTCGAATTCCAACGAGTCCATTTTACAAGATTGTCTAGTATGAATATGCGTGATGGAATAAATATTTTCTGAATTTTACACCAAAAAGAGGACAGCTTGGAAAGTGTGCGGCATTTGCAATGAATGCAATAATTCATCTTGTAACTGTATTTTTTTATACCACCGCAGATATATTAGAGTTAATAATGAAATGCCCGAGATATAAAACAAGTGCAAGGTCTAGCAATGTCAATACTTTTACAAAATCAAATTTGCTTCTCGGAATTTCGTCTAATTGCATTATTCATCACCGGCGCCAATAGATAATAACTTTGGAGCCAGCGTCAGCTATTGTAATTATTTGCACCTCGGACGTTTGAACAACATGGTGCATTATTAGTTTATCATATCATAATTCAAACCTTGCCATGGCAAGTCGTCGAAAAAAATTGCAATAAACTTTGCTACTTTTTGTACGTGCAGTATTTATCTGAATTATGGACGTACCGTTTGGTAATGAGCTCCCTCCGGTTGAAATGTTTCCGTCAGACAAGTTATATGCAAGAATACTGCAGTTTTTTCTTTGCACCTTTATAAATGGAATATCAATTTTCATATGTTAATCATTGTTTATATGTAATTGGACGATGAAATTTTTCTTTGGGCAATGTGGATCTGAGATTTTCAGGAGGTAGCTGTAGAAATGGAGGTAGTGCCAATGCAAACAAACTATGGAAAAGCGGATCGATCTGCATTACGCTACTTCAATTAATCGAAGCATTGTAATCTGCCATTTTTTCTTTAAACATTTCTCTTGAAATCTAAAAAAATTGAAGAAATAAAATTGCCACTTGTGAAACCATCGCATATCTCTCAAACCACAATCTGAGAATATGTGAGAAACTACAATGAACATTTTATGAATTTTTCAATAATAACTCGATCCTCATAACAACCTGCATTGCATTGAAGGAAAGACCTCCCTGCTCCAAAAATAAATCTCAAAGTTCCTTGAGCTTGCGTTTGTCTCCGCAGAGCTGGTTAAGNTCTCAAAGTTCCTTGAGCTTGCGTTTGTCTCCGCAGAGCTGGTTAAGGTGAAGGATGTTTCCCTCGGTTACCACGTCCATCTCTGACTGTCTTGTGAAGAAACGAAACCTGATACATACCTTACCTTCAACCTTACGCATTTCAGAAAACAGCACCCCTCATAACAGCGTAGTAGCGTACATGTGACTTCTGGAGAATGCAAAATGACTGCATAGTAGATTTGTCTACATTTCCCTTGTTCAATACAAGCAGTTAGCTGTTGGGTAAGAACAGAAAGTAAAAGGTAGACTTAAGGATGGGCAAGGTTAGACCTCTGGCAAGAATGTTAGAGCCTTGGTAGTTTAAATAACAAGTAATTGTAAACAAAACAGGGAAGATAACAATGTTTTGATCGTGTTTAGCTGCTAACGTAGTGATGTAGAAGAAGACTGGTTTTAGTATAAAACGGGGGAGATCGGCCAGTAATTCATCACATTCTCACTTCATCTCCCCAAGCAGTCAGAACAACAGCTTCTCTGAGAAAACACATTTTCAGTTCAACTTCTTACTTCTCCAGCTTACCCATCCATCATCATGAACCCCGTAAGTTCTACAGAACTCAACATTGGAGTGAATTTATTTTCATAACTGTATTGTAACTGTCTCGAAAATTTTTAACATGTTTTGTGTTTAATCTTGCAGATCATCCTTGTCTGTCTTTTGGCCACCGCCGCTTTCGCCGCCCCCAACGGCTACAGCAGCGGAGACTCTTCCTCATCCTACGGAGGAGGTGGTCACCACTACCAATCTCAACCTGCCACCTCTCAAAGCTACTCCGGACCCTCCCACTCTTACAACAGCCAGCCGGTCGCTTACCTCGCTCCCTCCATCACATTCAGCCCTCCCCAGATCCAATACTCTCAACCGTCCATCACCTACTCTAACCCCAGCACCGTCCCAGTCGCCACACCAAGACCAGAGCAACGGTGGCTCATACGGTGGATCCTCCTCATATGGTGGCTCTTCCTCCAACTACCAACAACCCATGGTCATGGGATACCAACAAACCAGCAGCGGAGGATACAACTCTGGCAGCAGCAGCGGATACAGGAAGTAAAGGAGATTCATTCTGACAAATGATTTCTCTTTTCGAACGCACATCGCACATCCATCCTTATAGTCTTCAATTATGTGATCAATTCATCAATTAGTTTTATTTTGTTAAAAAACCGGATTCAAAATCTAAAAATATCTAAAAAAAAAAAATAAATAAAGTCGTTTTTCAAAAAAAAAAAAAAATTTTACTCACAATTTTACTTACAAAAAAATTTCTTGAGTACGTCTGCATTTATTTCTTTTCTGGTGGGTGTGTAGAATATCGTGTGCAAAAGGTTTCAGTAGGAACTCGGCTAATTTCCAAACCAGAACACGGTACAGCATATATACATGCTTCAATTCCAAAATAACAATCGAAGTCATTATGAAAACTACATGAAACGTAACCAAGCATCCTTATTAATTAGTAATTAGTGCAAAACTCTAATTCAACAAGTTTGTTTTCAAACATGATCGATGATCGTCAACATTCATAATGCATTCAAATCAAAATAATTTAAGTAACGTCAAACAAAAAAAACAAAAAAGGCAAATCACAAAATTGTACAGAAACATTAGTAATTCAACAACGCCAAATAAAGGAGGCTGTTCCGAAATGCAACTACATAAATGTATTTAATATCTTTGAGCACTATTAGTTATTATTCTATATAGGTATTCTCGTCAGTCTCATCGATGTTCCCTACAAATTTTTTATTACCAAAATGTCGTTCACCATGTAGTTACACATGATTTAAAATACGGACTTGGAATAACTATTGTGATAAACGACGGAATTGAAAGTCTTTAAAATACATAGATTTTTTGTATTAACCGAACTAAAATATTGCAAAATTAAAATTTTCCTGAATATTCCGTTTATTGGCGAATGTGTTTGCTGTTCATGGTAACAACTCGAAGTGGAAGCTAAGCAATTAACTAATTGTCAAATATTATAGTAGCCCTATTCAAATTTACATTATTCCACTTGTGTATAATAGTTGAGCCTAAAACAATGTAATTTTAAAACGTTTGCCAGTCATGAAATACAGTTTTTAAAATATTTTAATTGGTGTATTTAATTATACTCTATCTAACCCATTTAAATGTAGCAACTTGCAGTAGTATCGCGAAATTTCATTGTAGTACATCCTCTATATTGGTCACGCTTTATTTCAAAAGCAGCACTACCATACTTGCAACTTGGTCATTCACCATGTTCTGCATGTTCAATGGCGTCACTCTCTCAACAAAATTTCCCGAACCGAACATAATTTTAACGGGAGTACACGAAATGCAAAAGCACTTCCACCATCGAGGAATAGATTTTATCCCCCACAATGTCAGGGCCCTCCGCAGCGCCTTCTCAGATGACCCATGAACATGTCCTACTAGACCATACATGACAAAGTCGAGAATAAAGCAGTTGAAAGCCAGAGTAAAAAATACTTGAATAAGGAACACATTTTCGGCCGTGATTTCACTGACGATAATCATGATGGAGCCCACGACCTGACAAAAGTACATGTAAACCATGGCTGAGCTGAGGGACTCCTTCCGACCCCCTTGATTGTTTTTCCGTGGGCGAGCAACTGAACTTGTCGGTACAACTGCCTTGCTTCTTCAAAACTTTTACGGTTACTTAACCTTTCCATATTTTGTTGGAAGACGCGGATGAGTCCCAGTAAGGTCATCGATGACACGGTGATATCGCACCCGAGTAGCAGGATATTAGCGGTAGCACAAGAAAGAAGGCAGCCATTTATAAAAGCAAACAAAATTTTCCCGATTCCTTCAAGAATATTCATCTTATCGGAATCTGAGCTTATATTGGACAGTACCCCTACCATGAATTGACATTCCCGGAGTATTGGGGCCAGCATGTTGGCTGGACGACAAGGAAATCGCCAACAGAAAAAGAACGCGTATCCGAATCCTTGGAAGGATAGTGTCCAAAATAAGGCTGTTAACGCCAGCTTTGTAAGGCGTTGTCGCGTTCGCATTAGGGATCCCCCTGAAGAACATCAGCATAAAACGTCAGTTTTAATTTTCTTGTAAAAATAAAAGCGTAAAACAGATTTATCGTTACCCTGAAACTTTTCCGATAAGAGCAGCAAAGCATTTAAATAGTCGACAGTGTGTCGCGAATTATATTTGTATGTGGCGCCAATCAACAGTGCATGACTAAGGGAGTACACAATGACTAGATTCAAAACGCGAATGACAGGCTCTTCACTTTGCTCCCCCACGCAAATTAACTGGAAAATTACGGAAACAACGCAGCAGGCGTTTAAAAGGAAGGCGCTATCGGCCACCTTTGTTAGTTTGGACGAGACGTCGTGTGTGAGTACAAATTTATTGTGAGTTTTACTCCATTTTAAGGGAATGCAAAAGTGATAATTGGCGTTTTGCACGTAACATAGAAAGAAGTACAGGAAGGAAAGTATCTTTTGTTAGCATTGTAGCTCGATTAATACCGTGTTGGCTTCTTTGCGACAAGTTTCCAAATGATCTATACCAACATGGGATTTACTCTTGTACTTTGAGTACAGCAAGGTTGCTATTTGCTATCGGTTCCTACAATTATTTCCGCAGACTGGTTTGAAACAATTCATTTAGAAATTACTGTGGGGAAAGGCGCTTCCATTTATTCTATCGTAGTCTAACATACAGTGTAATTGATGTGGGGTAATTGCATAATATTACAAATTTTAACGGAAGTATGCATCAAATTCAGCCATCAATTTGTGAGTTGACTTTTGGTAAAACCTGCTGAAGATTGAATACTTTTAATGTCGATTACAGTTAAAATTAATAATCTACTTTTATGGTATGACTTTTAAATTATTTAATAAGTGGTGATTATATAAATGAAAATAAAAATATTGTGCAAGTAATTTTTTCACTATGTGAGACACATTATAACAATCTCTTCCTTTTGTAGTTTCAAAATAAGGCGTATGCAATTATACCACATTAAACGAGCTCAAAATGTTAATGCCGATAACAATTTAGTCAAACTACCCGTACCTCCACATGGTGATTTGCGAAAGACAAATTTTTACCACGATTCAAAACTGAAATCAATTGCCCACTTCCAAAAAGCAGCATCAGCCACATTTCGTAAATATGATTAGGAATCCCATATTTACTGCAATTTTTCACCTATAAACACATATATTTGAACACACATTTTGGATATTTTAGCAACATAAAACTTGGAATTTATTGATTACAAATTTTGTTCCCAAAACTCGTTGACAATTGTTTAACAACAAAAAAATGTTGACAATAGTCGCGAGTTGCTGAAACAGTGTACCCTGGGGCATTGTGACCTTATCTTTTCGAGGGTTTTTGACCCTTTCCTCTTGTTGTGCGCAGATGTTCATAATATTTGTTATTGAGGATTATCAATTGTCATCCTCCTTACCTTATAGCTATTTGGGAGAAAAATCTTGTTTAGTTGTGGTTGTGACATATGTGAAATGCATAGTTCACAGACACCCTGGAACAACAAGCAATGACTTTAGGGTATTAAAGTCGAAAAGTAAAAGGGAGATTCAAGGACGGCCAAGGTTATTAAGATCTTTGAGAATGCTGCGAGAAAAATGTAAGAACCTTGGTGCTATTTGAACAAGAAGCAGTGGTAAACAGAAGTAAGGATACCGTACCAGTATGTATCCATGGGTTTTATTTATTCCTGTTTGACCAGTCACATATTCTGTACCTTTTTTCCCTACTGACGTAGTAATGAAAGGGACCACCGATTTTGTATAAAACGGGAGGGGTAGTACCGTATTCATCACATTCACATTTCATCTTGCCAAACAGGAACAACAGCTTCTCTCAGAAACTTGAATTTCAGGTCAACTTGAGACTTTCCTCTACCTTACCCAACTATCATCATCATGAATCCCGTAAGTATTAAAACTGTTATTGTTGCAAGTTGTCATTTTTTGACAATATCCGTAAACTAATCTCAACGTTTCAACGATTTTTCTATAGGTCATCCTCGTCTGTCTTTTGGCCACCGCCGCCTTCGCCGCCCCCAACGGCTACGGCAGTGGAGACTCATCCTACGGAGGCGGTCACCACTACCAATCCCAACCGGCCACCTCTCAAAGCTACTCCGGACCCTCCCACTCTTACAACAGCCAGCCAGTCTCTTACCTCGCTCCCTCCATCACATTCAGCCCTCCCCAGATCCAATACTCTCAAACCGTCCATCACCTACTCTAACCCCAGCACCGTCCCAGTCGCCACACCAAACCAGAGCAACGGTGGCTCATACGGTGGATCCTCCTCATATGGTGGAGGTTACAACTCTGGCAGCAGCAGCGGATACAGGAAGTAAAGGAGATTCTGACAAATGATTTGTCTTTTTAGACACGTACATCGCACATCCATCCTCATAGTCTTCAATTATGTGATCAATTCTCAATTAGTTTTATTTTGTTAAAAAACCGGATTCAAAATCTAAAAATATCTAAAAAATAAAGTCGTTTTTTCAAAAGTAAAATAGTTTTCGTCAAATATATTGCATCCGTTTACGCTGTTTTCCCGGCTCAATTTGGAGCTTACCTCTAGAGTAAAAGCGTTTTTACCGCCGTAGCAGGAAAATATTTGGGGTCCAACATACCTTTATTCCTTTCATACTGTAGGATCGTATCACAGGACAAAATCGTATCCTTTTTATACCAAGAATAAGAATACTAGAAGAACCTACCTTTTTTATTTGAAATTTATAATGTGTTCCGCTTCAGCCTTCTTTAGTTATACTTATTTATATTTCAATGTTTCATAAGACGAGCTACACTCTAAATATTGCAATTTATTTTAACTTGGTGATTTGCAGAATCTGTAAATGACACTTGACAGCATCATAGCGTGGGGTCATCTTTCATGACCGATGGTTCCGTCGGATATAGTATAACAGGTCACAACCATTCAAAGAATTATTAACGTCTTATATGCTACGGTTTCTGCATCTCCTGCATCCACTGTTAGTGTCAATGTCAGCAGACGGAAACCGTTCCACCAAAAAGTATTATATGATTAGGGAAAACAGGAGAAAGCAACGTTTATTAACTTCTTAATGCATATTACAATATGAACACACTAACAAAAATGTTCAATCACAAAATCCGTTGCGCTAGTCTTATCGATGAAGTGAGAAACATACGGAAAGTACAACATTGCAGATGTTGCTGTAACAATTCCCTCCTGTCTGTCACCCATTAAGATGTGTCGGTGCCTGCCGTCGGTGGCTCCATGTGTCGGTGCTCACTTGCAAAGGATATGAAGACGTCCTCAAGACTAGTTTCAGTTACGGAGTAATCTTCAATCATATGACTACAATCGGTGAAATTACAAATGTGTTCCATTTCACGGAAAATGTCACTGTACCAAAGAGATTTGTTCAAAAGCTGGTACTGAATCAATACCTGAATTTTTTTTTGAGTATTTCAATTATTTATATATAAATATTATACATATTTAGGATTTCACGATGAAATTGAAATATACAGTCGTGTTCATACATGTATGTATTCTCTATTTCTTATTAGATGTAAAATTGTTGGAGATCTTTGGACTCCTTTGAATGTTTTTGTGTGCATTTACA
>JAHZNE010004763.1:0-11930 GCA_027744055.1 Callyntrura sp. NNG-2020
GGAAAGGATTTCCGGAAAACGGACAATCGTGAAATATTCTACAGGATCGACGACTACGCCGCAAAAATCAAGTGTGATGACCACATATGTTTAGAATCCGTCAGTACCCGTCTTGAAATATTGGGACAACTTGTAAATGAGATTAAGGAGGCAGCAGAAAAGCTGAAGAAGTTCCCCAGAATTATTACCAAGTGCTACGAAACAGAGAGCAAGTACTGCCAAGAGGTTTGTGAGGTTTACAGTGACGACAAGTTCCAGACGGTTAACATCAAAAAGATGTGCAAGTTGAAACCGTGTGCGTTCGCAAAAAAAATAAATATGGCAGTTAATCTACCCTAATCGTACTGTTAATACAAGCAATTAATTTTACTACGACAGAAAACCTCCCGAACGTCCCCCATGGCGTTTGACATATAAAATTGGGAATGAGTGCTACGGATCCGGAAGAATACAAGCGAACACGTGCTCCGCACCGGCAAACCAAGTGCCGTCTTGTGGAAATCAAGGGAAACAACGAGATTGTGGCAGTAAGTCATACACTTCTCTCTGTTGTAATAATAATAAATCGGCGCCTTGTTGTTCCCCAAAAACCAAGGCAAAATCAACGTTTCGCCGGTACTTTTCTACGTACAAACGGAATCAAAAGTGCCCTTGTGGCTGTTGTGATTCTGGGGATGAAGAACCCAACATTTGTGGGATTCGGTTTACCAGATTCCGGGATCCAAAACCGGAAGATTGTCCGTTAATGGTGGAGGGGCTGCCAACATACGAAATATTTCCCTCAATTACAAATTTTTCAAATATACGAGAACTGACTAGTAATTAAAATATTTGTGAAAATCAAGTTAAAGCAGCCTTTTTGTTTTTTCAAAAGTGAATCTTTTGTTTGTTTCTTGTTGTGCAGTTCCCGGTCAAAAGCCCTTTCAAATAGAGCCCAAGTGTTGTAATCCGCCACCCTTTCGAGAAAGTTGTTTTGGGGGTACGGGGCACCGCTGGAAAAAGAAGTTCCCCTGTGGAGGTCGTAACGTTTGCTGTAAGGATCCTTGTAAATCCCATCCCAGGAGACGAAGGAGAAAAAGTTGTTGTGGAAGAAGACGGAAGAAATGTCTTGGAATGGAGGAGGAATGCCAAACGTCCGCTGTTGATGTATCACAGAAGCCTCCACGAAGGGACGACGGGGAAGGACCTGGCGGCGGCGCAGGAGGTACAGGAGATGTTTCCAACTTGACCCCGGGTGAATTTAGCGCCAAGATAATGAACATTTTTGAAAGAGCCGTGCAAGGTGACAATTCACCCTGGCCAGGAGAACCCAAAGACTTGAATGAGCTTTCTCGCGATGTGTTCACCGAAGAGGCGAAAGGGGGTGAAGGAGGAGGGGGAAAAGGGGGAGTTGTAATGAGGGGAATGGTGGCTACCCAAACTGTCCGACCGCATGGCGCACCCCTACTACAGCCATTCCAGCAGCAAACCAATCAGAATCAGTCGTTCACAACCGCCCAGCAGCAAGAGCAATGTTGTAAGCATTCCTCCAGAAAAATAAACAAAGCATGCCTGCATAAACAGGCTCAAACATTTCTGCCGCGATCAGGACCAAGAAACAAATGCAATTATGCATCACACACACATGAAGATCATCGAAATGTAGCCAATCAAATGTTTTACAACGCCCTCAAAATGTCCAACGACCGCTTGTCCGATCTTTTGGGAAAAATGCTGGTTACACAAAACACTGATCCAACAGCGCCCGTGGCGAGTACGCAGTCACAACAAGTTTTTACAAACTTTGTAGCTCAAATGAAAGCCGCGGGAAATATTACTCCGGAGGACGCCGACCGGGTGAACGATCTCATTGCGAAAGGCTTCCCGTTAGCAAAATCGCATGGTGGTAACGCCAGCAGTCGACCCGTATCTGCCAACAAGGGGGCGCAGTGCTTCGAGGGAATGTCGGCTTCGCAAGCTCGACTTCATTGTAATAATGGTGGGATGATGGAGAATGGCGGGAAGAAAATGTTTACAAATACGGAATTGTATTTGTCACCTTCTGGAACGCGACTGATGCATGACAGAGGTTTAGTGGAACCAGGTGGTCAGTATTCTAAAACCAATATGTGTATTAGTGCATCCAAAGCTTCTGTGAGAGGTGTTCCACGGTGCGATTCGCGTTCTAGACCTGTTTGGGTACCCCAGTCGAAAAGGTCTGCGAGCGGCATCGCTCGCTGCAATAGTCATATGAAAGCGAGCTGCAGAACCAAATCAAAATCCTCTGTGTTTGGGGGACCTGGATGTCCACCTAGGAGAAATATGTGTGTTACCAGAAGTCAACCTTCAATCAGAAACGTTCTTAGATGTCCTAAAGCTACTTCAACTAGACCGGCTTGTGTGCCAGGGGTGAAACCCAATAAACAGGGGTTGACCCGTTGCCCGCCGTCTCCACCACCACCGACTCGGAAACCACCGTCTCCGTCTCCACCACCACCGGCTCGAAACCACCGACTCGGAGACCACCGTCTCCGTCTCCACCACCACCGGCTCGAAGACCACCGTCTCCGTCTCCAAAGTCGTCTCCACCTCCGCCCCCGCGAAGTACAACCCCGGTACCGCGACATATCCCCACACCCCCACCGCCACCAGCAGAGTGTATTCCCATAACTGAGCCGGAAATTCCTGGAATACCTCATTGTCCTGGACAACCTTTTGTGCCCACTGTTCCAGACTCTAATGCAACAAGAGACGAATCTGATAATGGCGGAGGGAATGATCCCCGAGAAGATATTCCATTTAGAAAGTCACCACCATTTTCACAACGTTCAGAACCACCAGCAGGCGACGATGGAGGAGACAGAAGGTCTTCTGGTGGGGGCACCAACAATACCCGAGAGGGGAATGGGACGCCAAGGATGTCGGATAATAATACAAACCCGCTTTCTGATACTCCTTCTCCACAAGCTGTAAGTCCAATACTTTCATCATCCCCCAGAGAATCCGTTCGTACTAGTGAAAGAACAGCGTCACTCAGCTCGAGAAGTCCCTCGTTACCCCCGACCGATGAGGAAACGACGGAAGAGGAATTAGAGTGGCCTTCCACGCCGCCAAGAGGTCCCCTAGAAAAACGACCTAGCACGCCACCCGAGCCACCGCCCCCTGAACCCCCAAAACCAGAACCTAAGAAAAAATACAACAGCCCCTTCAAATTTCAAAAAGTCAGAGTTCCCGACCCCCCTTGTGACGTAGTTCTGTGTAACCTCCCAGATTGCCATCCCTTGAAAACTCCATATCCTCCACAGTACCGATTTGATGAAATGCGCATGAGAAGATACATGGAGCAATGTCACCAACTAAAGAACATTTGCTCTCATCCCCCCGGTGAACAATGCTGGACTCCCCCGCCGCCTCCTCTTCCCCCAGAATTACGGGCAAGGAAACCTCCATTCCCTCCAGACCCGTGCCATCCTCCCTTATTTCCAGGGACTAATTTGGGAATGGGTTGCAGTAATGGTCTCCCCTCGGGAAATTGCTATGCCCCATACGAAAAGGGACGCCGTGGAAAGAAGCCTGAAGACTGCTTTTTTGACTGTGGAGGAATTTGTCCAATGAGTGCCCTTGGGGAAACTTGTCCACAGCCTCCGCCCTATTCCAAGTTGAAGAAAAAACAGAAGAAAGATGAAGTTTTTCACTTTGATTACATTACTGTCATGCGGGAAAAGGCTGGACCGGAGGAACCAGAAGGGGATTACTGCGAAAGGTATAAGAAGCAGCGGTTGCAAGAACAAAAAATGGCAGAAGCAGCCGAGGCTGAATGTAAAGCCAAACGCGGATGGGGTCGTCGAGGCCCAAAGAAATATGGAGGAGGTATATGTCCACCCCCCGGATTTGAGGATCCGCCTCCACCGCAAGAAATAACAAGATTCCTTCAAAGGCCGGATGTGCAGGTGGTGAAGGAGCAGAAAACGGAAATTGTGAAGAAACACGGTACCGGCGGCCTTGAAAAGTTTGTGAAGCAAAAGGAAGCGTTTTATACGAAAACAGCTGACGGTAGGATAACTACAGAACTGAAAGATGATAAAAATAATAATGATCCCAACGCGGAGCTGATAAATCAATGGATGAGGCAGGAGGCAGATGCCTCCATTCGAAAAGTGAATCGTGCCGGTCAAAAGTTTACGGATGAGTGCCCCCTGTTGAAAACCGATTGGGAGAAGGAGTTCAAAGATTTTGCAAACAGTTGCGGAAGAACAAAATGCAAGCAAAAGCAGAAGACTTTGCCCGCCGGATTTATTCCGTGTCCCTTGCCTGAAAAGACGACAATCCTATGTCGTGTTCCAGATCCCAATGGTATGGGTGGGAATAACGTTATTCAGTGTCAAGCCGTCCCCATTCCAACAGGAGGTATGGGTGGTAATGCTGCTGCACAGTTTGGACAAGAAGGCGTTTGCGTAGGGGGTAGAAATGGAGGCGGTGGTGGAATCGAAGGGTTATCTTTCATGGCTCCACCTATGGGATACGGGGGCTATGTTCTGCAGCAGCCGATGCAACAACAGCAAATAAATCAGGCATATTTTCAGGGATTACCACCGCCACCGCAAGCTAAATCGCAGGAAGGGTATCGAGCGATGCTTTCCCAATTTCCTTCAGGAGTCATCCCACCTCCTACTCAACAACAGTTACAGCAGGTGTATATGCAACAGTCACAACAGCCGACAAGATTGTGGGATCCCAACTCCAACGCCCCTGTACCCACTCCAAACGGTTACCAAAAGTACGCTTCTGATCAGCCTATTTATCGTACTCCTGCTGACCAGATAGCCCAAAACTCTGCTTCCGCATTCCCGCAGCCTAAAAGTTCAGAATATCCGTACATGTGTGAAATTCGCTACCATGAACCTATTCAGGGGTCAATATATGGGAAGGTGGTTACAAGAAAACAACCTTGTCGCCTTCTAGACCCCAACATGCCAGTACCTCCAGGCCATAATCCAAATTGCCCCGTTATAATGGAAACACGATTTTTTAATCCCAGTTGTACGAGAAAAATATCGGAGCAACGTTTTAACACAAATAATTCAATAATGCATATATGTAGTTATTTTTTAAACTAATAAAGTACTTTTATTTCACTTTCCAGGTCGACAGCCAAATTCAGAGATTCAGCCTCGGAGTTTCAACGCGAAGGAACACGAAGGAATCTCCAATGAAAAAATTTTTAAAAAGGAAAGTAAAAGAAAAAGCTGTTAAATTCCAATTTGCTTTTTGTCACACGACAGAACCACTTTATTACTTTCGTTCAAATACATGTTAACACGACTGACAAGTCTCCAAAATGTATAGCATAGCACCGTGTTACATTACACAAACTTAATTATTCTAACATTATTACGTAAAAACGATAGGTCCTATCTTATTTTTACAGCCACGCACTTACCAGTAATTTATTATTTTCTATTAGGCATAAATAGAATATCCTATCAAGGTGGGAGCTTCGGGAATATTTTTTACGCTTTATTCCCGCAAACAGTTGTATAATCAATCAACTACGTCTACTTAAAACTAAATAGCCAGCCACTAACTATACTAAATGACCTACAACTTACAGCATCGTAAATTTCATTTCGTCTTAAGAGCGGGCTTCAATCAAAACTTGTATATGGAAATGAATACGTAGGTACATTTCTCAGTTGCGTAATGTAAAGATTAGTTATACATTTTATGTGTTCCAGCATGCAAAAGTAACACGTTTTTAACAATAGACTTGTCTACTGATATTGAAGCTTCTTGTTTGCCTTGTCGTTTGAACGAATCATATATTCTGCGACACCTATTGTACGTTGCATATCCTGGCACAGGAGTAAAATGTTGTATTTCACTAGAAACTCTGTCGGCATAAACTCTATAAATCAAAAGCATAACAAAATTAATATTTCCCATTGTACACATATAATGATGATCCTTTCTGACAACCTTGACGTAAATAGATAGCTATAGCCTTACCAAGAATGGTTTTCATCGGGACCACCTGCAACACTGGCCAGTTAAATTCGTCGTCGACAAGTACGTCTAGTACATCATTGACACAACGAAACATGTTTTTGTCCTCTGGCTGAGAGAGTCCCTTGAATTTATGTAGCATAATTCCGACAACATTTTTCTTCGGATCTCCGTAAATGATAACCTATAAGAAGCCAAAAGTTTAGTTTGTTGTGATTACATTTGTTCAGTTCATTATGTAATGAAACAAGAGATATAAGAAATAATTAACTCCCTGAGTCTCTATTCTATTATATGCAAATTTTACCTTTTCAAAAACTGATGCCAAACAAAAGATAATACCAACTTGCATTCTGGTCAGCATTGGGAACCTACAGAGGAACATTGATCTATCCTTTCCCATTTCTTGTATACTCTTAAAAAGTAGAGTCAAATCGTCCTTTTGCTGTTGAAAATCAGACTTGGTCACATACTCCCACGTCAGTTTGGAAAAGCAGAGTACCTCAAAATCTTTGAAATGCTGGAACAGAAAAACAACAGACTTAGAGTAAAATGATTTTTTTTGTCAAATACGACTTACGACCAATTCTTACCATATCGCAAGATTTATTCATAGACTCGTAAATCCGTTTGGTGGAGTGGCCACCGCAAATATTATTCATGCCTCCTAAACCATGAGTCTGAAGATCAGTCATATAACGTTTGAGTATTTCTCGAACTTCTTCCCGGCTAGTTAGGACGCGACCATAACAGAATCGGGAACAACGTATGTTCTTGTAAGGACGTTCGAATTCAATTGGTCCAAGTTTAAACACACTCTATAAAAGATATTTTTAAATAGTATATGTTGTGTTTAGATAACGTCACACCCATTCCCATATAATTTTTAACTCACTCCATAAACAACTTGATTTTGAGGACTTGTCCAGTCATCGTATTGCGATAGCTCCATCTTAATTTCATTGATTTTTTGAATATCTGTGCCTGACTCACGAATTAACTTCTGTGCAAAGCACCCGGATTCAGTTCTAATGTCTACGTGACAGGCATTTCTCATTTTGAACTGACAAGGCAAAAATTCACATGGACAAAATTAAAATGTCTACAAAATAAATGAGATAAAGACTAACTTTTTATTTATAAGTTTTCTTACATCATCTGCGTCCCCAGTAAATAATCTGAATTTAGCATGTAAAGCCTTTATACAACTCCATTCGATCCACTGCTCAGCAGCTTCTTTTCTGAATGGTTTCATCACATGATACGGCCTAGTATCACATGGAAAACAGCTTGCATTTCGTTGAATTATTTTCATTTGGTACTCACAAAAGAAACGAGCTGATTCTTTGATTCGGTCGATGAAAAACTCTGGAATGGCAGAGAGTGGAAGCAACAGCTTGCCCTCTTCTAAAAGTTGCCCGTATGTTTCTGGCAAAACAAAAAATGTGAAAATGTAATGCAATCTATATAATATTTAATAAAAATTATATGCTATGCGTACCAAGATTCGGGATTAATTTGCTGTTTAAAATCGACGCGATGACATCTTCGCCCAAATACTGCAAACACACTACGTATACTTCCGAGTTTCCTTCCTTACTGGTTGTCGGTTTGTATAGATGAACCTCTTTGAAAACGCATGAAAGGAGGTAGAGGTGACTGATTGTAGCGGCTTCCAAGAACGTAAATATTTTCAAAACGAAGGTGCCACCCTTCTCGAGAATGGCCAAAGCAGTGACAATTTCTCCAAATTGAAGATGGTAGACCATCGATTCTTGCTCTCCTGGATTCATCTGGCAATCTATGCTTCCATCAGCAGTGACTAATAGTACGTGACGTTCTGTGCGACCAGTCTTATTTTCACGAACTTTGTCAAGCTTCTCTGTCTTTGCTTGGAGCAAACTCTTAAAATTAGCATTCGATAGAATATTTCCAGTTTTATCTTCAAGGAACGTCCACTTTTCCAAAGACATCAGAATAAGTCTATCATCGTTGATCATCTTTCCCACGTCGTTGTTCTCATGATAAGGATTCAGCGTTGTAGCAAGCCAGTTCCACTAAAGAAACAGTAACATCAAATTAATTTATTAGTTTTTGAATTCGATCAAATGTTTTTAAAATCTTCTCAACTAAGTAATATTTTTAACTTACATCAATATCACTGTAACTGATTTTTATGAAGTGATTCAAAGCAGAAATGAACGCCCCTGGAGCTTCACATAAGTGAACAGTGTCGAAGGGTACTTTTTCATTGGCAGCTACTCTCGCCTTATCATTGAATATAGCGTCCACTTCGTTTATGACTGAAAGTGGAATCACGTCAAATGAACACAAAATTTCGAACATTTTCCCCCATGCCTGACTAGAGAATTCTGGGTTGAAGTAGCGTTTCACGTAGCTCACGATAAGATGTGCGATGTTCATTTTTTTGGTGTGAGCATGCCAGTGTTCAAGAGGAAGCAAATCTAGACTTGACTTGACAGCATTTAACTGATCTTTCAGATTAATCAACTCAGGAATCTGTAATCAAATTAATTAATACCAGTTTAAGTACAAATCATCACACGATCATTTGCAATCTATTGTAATGTTGGGATAAGGTAAGGGGAAGACTAATGACCTGCCACGTGTTTGGGCTCAATACGACGTTGGGATCAGTTGGAAACACAAATTTGTCGGCATGTTCATCATCTATTGTTTTTAAAGCTTTCTTTTTCTCCCACATTTCCTCAAGCAAGACCTCCGGTTTTATCCAGAATTGGTTCTGCGGAAAATTCGGCGACTTCGGGAGTTTGCCCTTCCTGGACCCCTTCGGGGTAGAGATTTCGTCTTGTTCCAGCTCTAGTATACTTCCGGTAATATCCTCTTTTATTTCTTCCGGTTGTGCTACCACATCAGATTCTGGACAGTGAAAATTGATTTTATCAACTCGTTCCAGTTTGAACTTGTTCTAGCTCTAGTATACTTCCGGTAATATCCTCTTTTATTTCTTCCGGTTGTGCTACCACATCAGATTCTGGACAGTGAAAATTGATTTTATCAACTCGTTCCAGTTTGAGCTTTGAAAGGGCGACTGGAGTAACAAATGAGCTACTTGATGAGGGTATAGGTTGATTGACTTTGTGATCGGGTTCATCGGTACTAGCGGGAGGTGCTGGTGAACGCTTTATTTCGTTTTTGCATGGAGAATTACACGATGGAGTAGGTACAGCCAAGATATTATTTACCTTGACTTCTACTACGCTTCCTTCAACAATTGGCATATCAGTCTTGTCTGTACAGTCAGGTTTAAGGCGCTTTGCGCATGGGCCAGTTTCAGGTGAGCGTGAGTCTCTCCCTTTGCATTGAATAACTTCAAATTTGGATGGAATGTTATTTTCCTTTATGAAATTCATATCCAATCGGCAAAATCGACTTGAACTTTTCTCCAGCAATCCTCCAGGTGAACCCCTTCCTTTCGATTTCCAGTGGGAGTACACAGCCTTTGTGTCGAATTCTTCATTAAGCTCCTCGGGTTTTGGTATTTGTTCTTGCTGAGCATCTACTGTATCAACACTACCCGAACCTGGTGGTTCTCCATCGTTAACAACTGGCTCCGCTAGTAGTTGTGGGTCTTTTGCAGCAGCGTCAATTGCACTTGAACTAGACGCTGTCTCTGAGTTTTCCTGTGCTGCCTTTGGTGGAGGCTTAATTTTAAGATGATCCAATACCAGTCGGCATTTCAGGTTCAACAGTTTCCCCACCATGATTCAACCTCCGTTAGCCAGCTGCCCCAGCTGACCTTTAAACTTTTCAAATCCCTGGAACCTTGACCTAAAAAAATGATACAGTCCTAAAAAAGTCTCTCTTGTATTCTCGCCCTCCCGCGCTGAACGCCTCTTCTATCGTAGCTCTGAACACCGAATATCCAGTGATGACGACTTGTCAAACCTGAAAATATATTAAAAAACACGAAAAAAATCTTTAATATAATGCGTATATTTGAAACACCGCTTTATATATATAAAGTTAATTCCTGCCTTCCACATTTGGAGATATGGAGCGGAAATATAATTTATACGAATGTTACCAAAAAACCTAAATTTGGAAATGCTGTGTGTAGTTACAAGCACAAGTACACCAAACTTCGTCAAAGCTATTTTATCCGTTCAAGCACTCACAGTGACAGTGTGTTCACTGTTTACCCCAAAATGAATGCAATACAAATTGTTACAGACATCAAAGTATTTCATATGCATGTGCACAAACTACAACGTATTCATGATTTCAAATTTTATTACGTAAATCACTGTTTACCAACATTACAGTTTACTGAACATTTAACTAATTACTTTTGATTTTTATATGGTGGGCTTTAGGTGCGCATTAAATTTTAAACAAATTAAGCATGTAAGTAATATTTAAATGATGTACCATTTAATCACAAATCCATTGTAATAATTTTCTAACTTTCTTTTTTCTTGACACTTATTTAATTGTAATTAAAACGCTTTTGACTAGAATACACTCTTGTTAGAAATACCCTGAAAATCTTTTTGCTTCCCTCATGAACTCTTGCCATCACCGATCCAAGACATTCTCTCAAGCTATGTAGCAACGTCGTTTCCTTTATTTTTATGCAAAGTTCTTTTCATTTCGTGTCTGTGTAGTGTGTAGCCTGCTGAACTCAACAAATAACCAAATGAACACAAAAAAGCGATTGCATTTCAACTTGCCCTTTTCCCGCGTAGCTGATCGCTGATTGGCTGCATGTAGAATCTGTGGTCTTTTCCTTGGAAAGCTCAAATTCTGAACCCATGCCGCATCACAATGTATTGCTATCTTCTTTATGCCTTCTTGCCTTTGCCGTCTGCATTGCACGGCTGCCGCTGCTGTGACTTTACTATAGGCTAGTATGGCAATTCGGATAGTTCTTTCTTGACAAAATTTTCTCCCTACGAAAAGAGGAAGTTAACTGGTACTTTTTGTTAAATATTTAACTGATTAAAAGCTGGTCTTTCAGGTAAGTGTTGATCAAAATAATGTTCCCGTAAACTAGAGTTATTTTAAATGCATGTGTGAAATTTTTGAGTGTGGTAGTTGTCAGTTTAGTTATTTTTTTATGGTGAAATTTAAATGAATGACGTCGTGGAGGGTTTTATTAGTAACAAGCTAGAATTTAATCGTAATGATTTTGTTTTCGGAATTAATTAATAGACGGATTAGTGGAGAGGTGATTAATTAAATTCCACAAAGTGTAGAATAAATCGTACTTTTAATATTTAATTGGGGAACACCAAATTTTTAATTGTTGTGACATTTTGTCATTTGTTTTTTGTTCAGTTACACAGCTTAATTTTGATTGGGTAATGAACAATACACAATTTTCTAAATATTGTCAATATTTTTCAGCTCCTGTTAAATCTTAATGGAGTAGACATTAGTTAAAAGTTGTTGTGATCTTTTAATTTTTTACAGTAGAGTTTTTTGTTTTCGGTCTTCAGTTTTTGATGGAATTGGAGATAAATTTAACGTCGCGTCGTTGAGCATGTTGTGGAAAGTTTGACGCTATTGTATTTTAAATTTTAATTATAGACTAAATTTGCTATGATTCCGGTAAATTTTGTCAGGTAAAAGTAGGGTAGTTAGAAAGGTTTAGTGTGTGTTTTATTATGGCTTGACCTTTGACGTGTGTGTAATGAGTGAATGGTTTTAAAAATTTGAAGTTGGTGTGAGATTTTCTTGTGTGATGAATTCGTTATCGGTGTGAAGCTTCGGAGAAGTTTTTCTTCTTCTGCTGTTCATGATGGTTCTTTTCCAAACTGAACGAAAATCTTTATAACACCTGAAACTTTCTTAAGAATATTTATTGTTGTAATGAGCTATTCTGATTCTCCTTTTTTGTTGATGTATTAATTTTCAGACCAAAAAGACTAATGCTGATAGTTTTGTTATGATGAGAATTTTTT
>JAHZNE010004764.1:0-17424 GCA_027744055.1 Callyntrura sp. NNG-2020
TTTTCCCATCTGCTAAAATTTTTATCTCACTAATCCTACCCTTTCCTAAAAGATTAAAACTGGTCGCTGTACTCCCTGACTAGTGTATTACACACTACCAAAAAAATCACACTCTGTGAGGTATATACATAAGATGATGATGATTTGTTTTGTGTTTCAAGCTTGTACTCTCGTATTTATATTTAAGTGTGTTTGTAAAACGTGGGGCGGGGAGGCGAAAGCGGGGGGAGCGGAAGAGAAATGGAAAAGGACGAATGTACAGAAAGAAAGTACACTAAGATTCATAATACCACTTACCGTATATAGGTCAATATGTATTCTGTGTGTTATTTATTATCACTCCTGTTAATAATCTATGCATATTGTCTAGAATGTCATCTTAAAATTCTATTAATAATAATAAATGTGAACGTTACCATGATATAAAACTTATTATTCCGCCAAGGCGTGCAGGTCCAGTATGTTCATTGTTTCCCGGGTTGCATAAAAAATCTCTCTTTTTTTTATAGATATTCCAGAGGCAATAGCTCTTACCTTTTTCCCTTTTACAGCAATTTCTCCTCGCAGGGGGTTTACAGTAAAGAAAAAGGGTGGTTTTAAGAAATGGGTAGAATTAAGAAGAGTTTACTATTTTTATTTCGATCATTCTTTTGATTATATCTGTATATCCAATCTTATAATCTCTCTATTACATGGTTTACTAGCATTACAATAGTGCCATTCAAAAATACAAGATAATATTTATTCACCGGTAATGCTTCACATCATCACACTTAGTGCTTAGGAGGATTGTTAACAACGTTAAATAGATATATTATGCAGCATCAAAATTATGCTTCGCCTACAGACTTCAAGTCGTCTTCTTATCTTGGTCGTTATCACCGTCGCCCACGTTACGACTTTCAGCGGAGGCTGTGGATTCGGCAGTGGTCTCGTGACCATTGGTACGATGAAGGAACTTGTGAATGCTAATAATTCGGTCCTTTAATTTAACCTTTTCCTTAAGCTTCTGGGGAATGACCATCATGGTAGTGATAATGTTTCCAAGAGAAACGAACAAAAATAAAACACTCAACACAGGCACCTACAGGAAAACGAAAAAAAAACATTTTGTTTGCTACAGATCTTTAAAGGAGCATTGAACCACCAATTTTGTTACGATTCTCTGTGATTCAGGTATTTTTCCTTTGTCCACAGTACCTGCCATGTTGCGTTCGCGTCGAAACTAAGTTGATACAAGACATATGCATTGTATAGTTGGAACATGTAACCGATAAACAAGAATGGAAGAAGAAAGCTGAGTCCTCGCCACATCCACGAATGAAAGCCCTCTATGGTGATATCCATGTTGTGCCGTTCCCCCAAGGCGCGTAACCTGTATAAAACCCCTCTTTGATAGCGGAACTGGAGGAATTGAACCAGACCTGTGAAAGGAGCAGCGGATAAATATATTTGTTTTGTTCCCTAATGTCGCTAGGCATCACCCTCGTATATTTGGAATCCCTAATTAGTCTTGACTTACTTATGTAAACGTTAAACCACATAAATTGTGAACGGAAAGCATAGTAGACCGAGTTATTTGGCCAAATCAGAAGAACCCCAGAGAGCGCCGTCGACAGGAAGTGATGCATTCTCCACCAGCCCTTGATTTTGGAGCCGTTAACTTTCAAAATGCTCTCCCTGATTGTCAAGGTACAATAATACCACACTAGCAAGAACATGAATATGAGATCCAACACTCTGTAAAACAAAAGAACGTTAAAAAATAAAGTATCGTAATTTATGGTATTATAACAAATAAACATGTGTTGTTGTTGTTAACTTGCTTCCAATCTCACCTTGAGTTCATAAAAATATTACCAATGGATATCAACAGACCAATCCCGTTAATGATGAGCTTGAACTTCTCATATTCATCTTTATACCGAAACCTGAGTAACAAACAATAAAAAAAAATTAAAAAATCAAAAAATAACTTCAATAACACGACACGTATCAAGCAACTATGTGCCCCTACTTTTCATCTTTGTTTAGAATAGACACATTAACGTTTCCCAAAATAATTCGCAAATATAATCCATTCTTCTTGGGTAGTGCTTCTTCTATCTCGGAAAGATCAGCCTTACGTCGCATTATGTTTTGCTCCAGCTCTTCCACAGCCTCTTTGCATTCTGGCTTACGAGAGTACCTGGCAGTTACAGGGTCAAATAATAATATTAGGTCAACTTTGTTCCTTGGCACTGTATTCTACAGCGATGATGCTTCAAAATTTCAAAAAAAAACCTACTTTTTCAATGACTTTTTGATTACTCCAATTCGATAGCGCTGATGGTTCATTTCCTTGACACATTTCGCCTGGAGACTTGCAACCTCGTCCAACTTCTGTACGTATTGTTTGTGCAGCGTCTGCGGGAAGTGGAGTCAAAAATAAAGGGATCATATGTCATGCACATCAATCCACCAAAAATCCTTAAATTAAAATTGCTAATAAAGAATAGAAGACTAACCGTTAAATTTTTAAATTCCTTCGACAAGTCGTCAAAATCTTTGACACAACTTTGAACATCTATATCTATCTCCATTTTGCTGATAATCCGGTAGGTCGCACCACAAGCAAGGGGACCTGGTATCTCCAAAGGCAACTATCACGACTATCCTCTAAAGAAAAAGTTTTGACAGGTGAACATATCCAACCGGTGTGCTAATCTTCTTCCGAAAAGCGTCTGTCACAGAAATACAAAAGAGTAACAACTTTCGATTAAATTACCGGCACGATTACCGAACGTAGCACTCTACCAAATGCCCGATCTACTCCACAATTTTCCGTTCTTCGACGTCCAACCTAAATGTATCTCATTTTTTCCCTAAAGCCAAATGCATCTCCCTCTCTCTCTCTCTCTGCCTGTGTCTAATTCGCCAAACTGTGTGCCTCTGCTCCTAACATTATTACAATAAATACGTTCAATCCTGGAGCATCGTCGCCACTATGAGAATCGCCTATTGCTTCTCTGATACGGCCACAGGGCGATAAAAGCAAGCCTCTTCAGTCGTCGTCGTCGTCGTCGTCGTCATCATCATCATTCAAATTTATCATGAGAACTTTTACGGCTTTTAGGAAGGATAAAGACGGAGGATCAGTCTGGTTTTATCGTGTGCATCGCCGATGATAGAGATAGTTTAAGAAGGAGTCGAATCCCATTCCCAGTACAAACTAAAATATACACCTCTCACGGCATGCAAATTATCATCAACATTCATCCAGCTAGCTCTCTCGTAGATAATTGACTCACCACATTAAAAAACTACCCATATAAACACAGCCAACTTCGCACTTAACTATTATTGTGATGGTTGTCATCCAATGCTGAATGCTCTTCACACACACTTGACTGCTGCATCTATATCAGCTTTTAGTCTCCGCTTAGATAGATAGTAGTGGCCGGTCTTACAGTTTGTTAAAATATCTCGGTAATAAACCTCTAATCATCCACACGGGATATGCTGACAGCCATGCACCAAAAGATTTTGGAGAAGAGAAGTAGAGGGGCATGTAGGAATACCAAGTACGCGGAGTATGGCATAATGTTTAACATCAGCACTCTTCACTATTACCACTCTATTATCACCAACTAAGGAGGCAGATAAATGTTCAAAGTTCTAAACAGAAAAGGAGAAGAAGATATCCTGACGACGATGATGAAGGCAGATGAAGTACGTGTGAAATGTAACCAAGTAATAACCATACAGGAGTTACTACAGAAGGTACATGTAGTTCCGAGGATTACGTGTACCCTGCTCGTTGATAAACATGTGCAGATATGCTGTGTGTTAGGTGGTCAATGATGATAGATGCTCTTCTTGGAAAGCATCTGTCAAAGTCAAATGTCTTCCAGTGAAAGAGGGGTTCCTCAAGAAACGATTAACCTAAGATATCATCCAACTTCGTGTGGATATCTCTATACAAAGATCAAAGTCTGATGGCGTGTCAACGTTCGTCTGAAACTGAGTCTTAAGTCTGTGAATAAATGTGTGAATAGGATTGTAGGAAGGGGAAAATTTATGAACTTCCTAATAAAATTCTGTGGAAAATTTTTGTGTGTAAAAATCGCGAACTTCACAGAAAAGCAAGTAATTTACAGGTTTTGAGGATTAAGAGTTGTAAAAATTATAACTTTTTTGTCTCGTTTTCTCTGTCTCTAGTCTCTACAAGTGCATGGCTTAATGTAAACTGATAATGTTAATGAAGCTGATATTCAGGTTACTAACTGTTATACAATTGGACGATATTTGAATAGGTAGATAGGCTTGTTGCTTTGCCAACATTAACCTAAACGTACGTGTCAGGTCAGGTGATATATTTGACTTTGACACATGCCTACTGCAGCAGACTACTTCGGTCGCTGGATGAGTATCAGCATAGGCGTTACATATATTTAACAAAAGTTAAAAGTAGAACGACAATTATGCAGAACTGCTTATATGAAGCCATTTAACACANCGCTGGATGCGTATCAGCATAGGCGTTACATATATTTAACAAAAGTTAAAAGTAGAACGACAATTATGCAGAACTGCTTATATGAAGCCATTTAACACAGATAACCCCATGTAGAACTGTTGTTCCTTCTTGTATTAGAGCACGACGAGATAATGGCATTTATTAAATTGCAAGTAAATGCAACTAAACACTAATATGGCTATCTCCGTTGCTACCGGCTGTTTCAGTGAAGATGTTCTTACAGAGAAGACTGAACAGAATTCGAAACATAGAATTGGAAACATTCAATCTTGTTTGAGACAAGTACAAAATCTAAATCTCGACACATCAGCTAATACTATGAAGGTCACAGTTAAACGACACTTTCAACTTGCTATGTTTTAGTTTTTAGGTTTCAAACTGTCTACGATTAATGGAATAAAATGTATTTTTTTATCAAGTACAGTATAATTAAATGAAGCACAAGTAACTGCTCTCATCGTTTCTCCTTGATTGTCAGTTACTGATGACTGACAACCGCCTTTTTTATTGTAACCGGATTTAAATGCTTCGCCTACTCCTGCTCATTAGTATCTATATTAGGTACCATTATGTACCTAATCTACCATCGTAAAACACATTCAACCACCAAATGTTACCCACTAGCAACTAGGTTTAGCTAATATGTAAAACCTTTGTACGCATATTACTATTTTTAATTATAAATAGCTATTTAACAGTTAATTTTCCATCTGGGTAGGTATTGTTTCCACCTACACCTTCCACCTTACCTGACATACAATAACGAACGTAAACGATTATCAACCGTCAACCAAAAACTAAATTTTAAATTAAAACAACCCTTCTGTTATGTCCTTCTTCACGGACAACTTGACTGTTATTGTATTTAAAACCGCTAAAATTATTTACTAATTACACCTGACACAACAATTCCTTTACTAAAAACTTTGTTGGCACCTGTCATAACCGTGATGGAAAAATTATGAGCGAGGTAACCATCACGACCAACAACGATAATAATAATAATAAATAACAATAACACAACATAAATATTAAACGAAAAAAGACAAAAGAAGACACTTGCTTGACCTTGGAAAATTAAATAAAGTCCACAAACAAAACCCGATTTTCAACTTACCGCGCAGCAGTACCGACTGACTTGACAACTGACGGGGGACACTACACTTTGGGTTTGAATTAACTTAACCTTCAATTAAATCTCCGTCGATCAGTCCGACACCGTGGAGCGGCAACAATGTAGTCAACAAAACTGAACTGTTTTTTTATTGTTTGCATGTCTTCTCAGCAAATGACGTATAGGACATGGGAGAGGAGAGCAGAGGCGGTGATCCGACTGGAGCGAGAGTATCAAATCTAATGGTAGATAGATTGGTATAAATAATCATCATCATCATAACGTATCCTAAACTTGCCCTATTGTACAAAATGTAATATGATGATGGTGATATGCACTGCACACAAGGAGTCCATTGGACCTGCTGAGATTGAGATTAGAGAGAAGAAGTAATGTACGAGTGGATAGTGATAGAAATGATAGTCAGGCAGAGAGTTAAAAGTCACTTTATGAGTTATTTGAGTAGCCCTCGGCTCTCTGCTATTCGTTCCACACTCTCTGTATCTATCTAACCGGGCAGATTACCACACTGTGTGAGTCGGACTTCATACATGTAGTGTTGGTGGGCAGAGCTGTACGGGCCACCGGTGGCCCGGCGGGAGAGCCCGGGCCCACCATTGCTTACACAACCATCCTGCCAGCAATTCAACAGGAATTACATAGGAGAAAAGCTTGTGATTGAATAGCGGATACTTTTTGGGAAGATGTATTGGCATGTCATATTTATTCTATGTATTCTGCGGGGAAATTTAATCGTCTGCCGAAAAAAGTCGGGCCACTAATATATACAGGGAGACACCGGTGGTAGCCGTTGTTTCAAGGTTAACCACCGGTAGCCCGTGAAACAGAGGATATGTGTACTGCACCTTACCTGTGTATTATCGTTTTAGTCTAATAATACCTATTTATCTTATGTAATTTCGGTAATTTGGAGCTTGCTTACTACTGTTATTATTGCTTTATCACGATCCTCGCCAGCCGCAATCGTAAGGAATAAGAGAAAAAAGCAAAGTAATGCAGACTACGCAAAAATAGAAAGAAAAATGGCAATAAAACTGATGTAAGGCATCTTCTAAAAAAACTACATACGGACAGTGCATGTACTATAACGAATAATATTTCTTTGTCTAGAATTTGCAAAAATATTGCAAAACAGTTTGAAGGTTCGGGATATGGGGGAAGTTGAGCGTTGACCATGAATTTCATTTGGTTGATTGCAGATAGACAAACGTTCTCAGAAGATCAATATGGATATTGATCTTCTGAGAACGCCTTCTCCTTTGATCAGCATCTACGTATGACAGTAGTGCATTTTCACTTTTAAATTGTTGCAACTAAACTAATCTGTGGACACTAGCTACATTTCACATTATTACGTTAAAACTACAAGGTAACCCAATTACATTATTATGAAGCATAACGTCCAGTGCCCTAAATGAATCAAGAAAAGACGTGAATGATTAAATTCTCTGGGTCATAGAGATCCATTTTCACCACCTGCACTGATCCTCGTTTGTCTCTCTATTTTCTACGTGATTTCGACCTTATTTTTCTTGCCCATCATGGGGTATGATGCCCAGGAAATCGTCTGGATACAAGGCCAAGCAAAGTAATTAAAATGCATAAATCTCTCATGTTACCAAAGGCAGTACGCCCTTACCTTGACCTCAACAGTGCTTTAATTGTAATTACAAACACTGGCCGAATCACTTACATATATGCGTGTTAGGTTGGATGTTTGAGGTTCGTGTAGACAATTTTATAACAACACCCAATTCAACCCAATAATTATTTAAGACTTAAAAGTACTCCGTGTCTCAAGATCGGAGTAATTCTGGGTCAATTTTACGCCTTATTTCCGGTGGAAAAACTTGAAAAGACGATTTTTGCCGCCCTTCGGAACGAAAAAATAAAAGTTCTAGGAATGATTATTATTAAAATAAATTAAAATTATATGCAATTACTCCCAACATAATAATTTTGGCTGTTCCACAAAATATAAAATGCATAGCGTTCAAACCTGGAACCTCTACTATATAGCACTTGATTGTCATAGAGTATACCAACAATGATGCAGACTGGCGGCAAACAGAAAAAAAAATCTGCTTTGAAGTTACTGCTTGATAGTTGTGTGGTGCATGTGTAACTCACGGCAACGCTGTTCTGTTTTGATATGATATGGATTCCAATTCCAAGAGAGAGAGAGAGAGAGAGAGAGAGAGAGAGAGAGAGAGAGAGAGAGAGCAAAGAGAGGCCTTTTTGTAGAAAATGAAACCGAAAGGAAAGAGTGGTAGTCTTGTGATCTCTCTCCTGTCTCGTCCTCGTCTCGGCTCTACTACCACAGACAGCATAGCTGGTGTTTGGTGTCATACATGTCCTAGTGCCTAGTCCTTTTCGTCTTTTTGAATCTTATTCTCCGTTCCGTTGTCCCATCCAATAAAACCGGTGATCTTTCGTCTTGAACTCTCCTACTTTCAGGTTAAACTTATTCTAATTAACTAAGTCTTGTCATTTTGGAGGAAAGGTAAATTAAGCGTAATCATTTTGTGTTATTTATGCATTGTCAATTGTACATTTTTCGATAGTCGTTTCTTGGTAGCTTTGTTTGTACAGCTATTTTGGATTGCATCATGCGGGCACATGGTGCATGTGTCGGCGTTTCCCCTTCGCCATTGTAGGTTGTGTTTGTCCCATTGTCCCACTTTTTTGGAATTTTTTAATTTGTGCATTGTTTCATTTTTTAAGAAGAAAGAAGTCAATTACAGTTTTGTAATAAGGAGTTATTGTTCTATTTTTGTTTCTAGTCCATATCCACATTATCAGCTATCATGATGATAAAAAATGTGTTCACCCGTTCAGTTGGCCAATGTGCCCGAACCGCTGTTCGCCAACTTTCCTCTGGGGGTGTCATAGGAAGTGTCTCTAAAAGGTATGGGGGCCGATTGATGCTCCAGTCTAAAAATCGTCTTCAAATGGGCTCTCCGTCCGTTTTGCTTCAACGATTAGATGGTGGTATTCGCGAAGCTCATGGACAAAAGACGAAAGGTGAGTAACTCAAGAAGGAATAAAGTAAAATCGGAAGTAGAATTGTAGTCGAATGCAACCCCTTCGATTTCAAGTGTTTTACTGGTGTATTGTTGTTATTCTGTAGGCGATGAAGAGCTAATTGGCTTTCTGGAAGAAGAAATAGCAACGGAAAAGAAGATGCAACGCAGTACAAGCATTCCGACTACCTTTGAGGGATTCTCCCTAAGTTCGGACAAGTCTGAAATCACATTGACGAAGAAGTTTAACAATGAGGAGTAAGGAACCCAATAAACGTATCTACAGGTTTAAAAGCTTCGCTAAAGCTTTAACTACATTATTAAATGCATCTGCTTTTAGGATAATCATCAGCGCCAACGTCAACCATTCAGTAGACACAGATTCTTTGGAAGATCCGGCGGGAAAGAAGCAGCAAGAGTCTCAAGATGACATGCGTGCCACTCCAAACTTTGACGTGGAAATTAAACGAGGAAATCAAGTTCTCTGTTTTAATTGTTCTTTTGTTCAGAACGCCGGCGAGGCAGAGGGACAAGAGGAATTCAGTAAGTCGAATCTTAGAATTTAGCCTCTCTTGACCGCTTTTAGTGTTCAAATAAATGATTTTATGATATGCACATTTATCATGACAATGACAGATGACATCTTCGCAATCGACGAGGTAACTATTTACGAAGGGGACGGCGCTGATACGGACTATGCCGTTGCAGGGGACATTTTAGATGGGGTAATAACCGTAATCATTTCTTAATAGAAATTCAGTTCCTTTTATTAAAATGACGACAAATGATTAATTAACAAAAAAATTATCCTTGCAGTACCTTTACGATCTGTTCATGAATCTTTTGGAGGAACGTGGCATTAACAACGACTTTGTCGAAAAATTCTCTGACCTTTGCACGGACTATGAACATAAGTTATACGTTGACCTTCTCGTAAAATTGCAAAACTTTTTGGGCAAAAAATAAGTAATTCGTAGCCCAATGTAGAGTAAGTAGACTTCAGCATTACGTTATTACTACTATGTGTATATTGATTTTTTCTTCGTCATAAGTACATACAGTACCATGTCAATCATAAAAGATGGGTTAAACCGGTAACCACAATGTATAACCATCAAGAATGACCTACAAAACGATTATTTGTGTAGTAGTAAATTATTAGTGTCCATTATTACAACGCGTCAGCCTTTGTGTACCATGGTTTTTTTTATCAGAAAGCCAATTTAGCAACTTGTTCTGTCCCTCCCATTTTTTATACGTTCCTTACAGCTCTGTTGTTGAATCTTTTTCAGTTAATATTTTGTGATGTAATATGTAATAATATGAATAACGGTAAATAAACTTGTAGTCATTTACGATCTCGATTTTGAATGCAGTTTGATCATTTCAGCTCATCATAATTCACTTTACTACATGTTATTTCTCTCACTTTTTTCAATTTCATCGGAAATAAAAAAGAAAACAATCTCATTTCATCATCTCAATCATAGTTATAATTTAATAATAATAATAGTAATAATATAGTAAATAGGACTACTGATAATATAGTAACTGAATGACCGAATAATAATAATAATAGTAATAATAGTACTGCACTACAATTTTACAAGATTATTCAGTTTTACTGTGGAATCAATAAACAAAACAACATAAGAAGACTGTGTGTCTCAGTACTACAATTTCTTATTGTTTCAATGTGAGATATAAAAAAGCAAGCTTTCATCATCAAATAAAGTCAGTGTTTTCCAAATCACGAAATTTTGTCGTATCATCAACGATTAGAACATAATTACACGGTTGTGTGTGTGGTATGAAACAGTACTGCAAATAAATAGTATGATTATAATAGTTCGTAATATTTTTGTCTTCTATACTGTTCTTCCTCGTAAGTCTAGTCACACGCACACACACACACACACATGCACGTACAGTAAACAAATATGAAATTTTAAATGTAACGTAGACACTAAAAATCACAAACATCTATCTATCAACCTAGAAATTCTAGTTCATTTTTACGATTTTTTTAATATATATAATACACAGGCCCTCCCTGTTTAGTTTACAATAAAATTATGTATTAGCTCCTTAAGAGATATAAATTAAACTATATAGGATAGATTATCTGTTTAAATACCCATATAAAGTACAACTAATGAACAAGTTACATTGTTTTAGAGAAATTTTTTCCTTTCTGCTTGTTATTATTAGACCTTTTACAGTAGTAATAGTCACCTGTATGTATGTGTATATATCTAGATAATTGTAACATTATGCATAACTTTGTATGTACATGATAAGATTATTGTATATAACGAATGTAGAACTATGGATTTATTAACATTGTTTCTCATTTTTTTTTATCGAAATTCAACTATTCTTTCTCAAAATTTTTAATTGCTACCATTATATTTTTCACTGCTTTGCTCATTTCACTTTTTTCAATCTTTAGAGGAGGACTTACAATTACAAGGCTGTAATCATTATTACAAGTAGTGTAGATGCAAGGATGTATTATATGGATAGTACGATTATTAAGCATACCTATATGATAATCAATAGTGTTTGCGATTACATGCCATAGCCTTGATACGGAACACCGGCTCCATACGCATTCGGGTATCCTTGGGTGTAACCTGGCGGCATCATGCCAGGCCCTGCGGTTAACATTAGTTGGGGCTCTGTGGAAATAGGAACAAATCAGATCGTTTTAGCGGCCGGAAACAGAGGTTTTTTTTGGGGGGGGATAGAAAGAAACATGTACATTTACCCATTATCATGGATTTTTGATCATTCACCGGGCCCTCCTCCAACCTTTGCGTTTCCAGTTCTTCTAGTCTGTCAATCTATAAGCAGTAGAAGGGGGATTAACGACGGATTGTTTATTTAAGATAAGTGGTATGACACTTGTACTGGTAACTACTACTACTACTACTACTGACCTTGGTACGGTACTCCCGCAGCACTTGTATCATATATGGCATGGCAAAGTCCATAATGCCGTTTCTCCAAGATAACTCAAGAATGACATCAGGATGAAGGAGGTCGTAACAATGGAATAAACAGGCGGAAAAGCAATCATGGTTACCCTTTTCCAAAAACCAAACGAGGAGCTCCTCTGCAATGTCCGGATTTTTTGACTCGGCAGCATACTCCATTGCATCCTGTCGCGACACAGATTAAAATCACATTAATAACATGTCACATTCTTACACTCCCCTTTGGGGTTTAGTGATTCCTTCCTGCATTCTCATCCAACTGTGTATCGTCAAGATGTTCAGAGTGTAAACAGCCTTAGTATGAATATAATCATGGAATGGTAGACTCCTTTACAAGAAAAAAAAAGTCAATCCCGAGGGCGTACCTTGTACAATCGATCCTTCTTGCACAGCTCGACAGACTGTTTCCACCTGTTGTTGCCCTTGTACAAGTAGGCAGCGATTCTTCGGAACTCAATCAGCTCGTGTTTCTCAAGCTTCTGAGCCAAGGCGATATTGTCAAAGTTGTCAAAGGCATCAATGGAAGTTCGAAGTCCTTGATAGTCTTCCTCTTCTATCAGCAGACTGTTAAGAGCCTCGTTGATTGCTTTATTGTTCAAACTTTGAACTGCTCGCAAGTAGGGCTTCACCAATTTCAAATGATTTGCCTACCCAGCAAAAACAATCAAAAATGGTTAGTGACTTGGAAAGGTACGTTGTGTGAAACGTTGTTCCGGTGCCTTACCTTAGTGAAAAAGTTAACAGATCTTGTATGATCCATTCTGGGAGCTAAGACGAGAAGGAGGTCGTTAAGGAGCATGGGTTTGTAATCTAGATAAAACTGAATAGCTTTGTAGTACAGTTCTATGTTAGCAACTTTGGTGATAATGTCTTTGAAGTGGGATTCTCTCCAAGCCTCGGTGGGATGTGACATCATTGCAGTCACAGCATTGTCGTACTCCTCGTACTTGTCGTACAAGAAGACCAATTCCGCCCACAAATGCGCCTGCTCTGCGGCCCGCAAGACCTGTCAAAACAAAACAAAAAAACAGATGAGTACAACCTATTCTGGTTAATTACGGATGTTGCCATTTTATCGCTGATCAGCTCACCTTTGGAATGTTGACCCGAGACCAGAATAGTTCTAAATGCTCTTTCATCTTCTCCGGCTTGAATTTGGAATAGAGAATCGCAAGCTCTGTGAACATGCCCATGTGAGCTCTTTCCAGTCCCAGAGCCGCCTCCAGTAGGTTTATCAACTCCTCGAAATACCCTCGGTCTTGATAGTGATTGATGAGGTCCTCCAACTCATCCGCGTGAACCACGATGTGAAGGCCACACATCTGCGCCAGTCGGAACTCCCCAGACTCCACACAAGCAAAGCATACCTCTTTCCAAGTGCGCGTGCTAGAAAAATAACACGACAGCTATGAAACAACCACAAAGTTGGGTTTCCTCCCAATCTAACTATTTCGGTAGCCGGCGTTACCTGCAAAATAATGTCATCTGGTAAAGAACTGCCTTGTTGACAATGTTAAAGGGGGAAATTGGGGCGTTTGCTTACTTCAAAAATCTCTCTGGGTTGTTATTGCTGTCAATGTAAATTTTGGCAAGTGCATTATGGGTAGCAGGCTCGACGACCCCCTCATGAGTTCTAGACTCCAGCCAAGGAAGAAGCAACTTGAGACGATTTCTCTTTTCCACTTCTTCTACCAACTCGTCCGTGGAGAACTGACCGCGAACCACCATAATGAGGCTTTTGATAACATCCTCAGAGCAATCAACATCCAGCAAGCCTCCAACAACCACCGGAAGGCGGGAAGGATTTACCTAACAAGTTGAAAGACCACTAGCTATAGTAACAGTTCGGATTGGTTGGTCCCATATACACAGATAAGAACGGAAGTAAAAAACATGTCGACTCACCTTCTGAACATAAATTTCAATGTATTTTTGTAGATTATTACGGTAAAGATATAACACAAGGTCATGGACGAAGTCGAATCGATCGCACACAATAATAAGTGGCAACTGATCAGTCAACTTGGCCTCTTTCAAAAAGTTCTTGACACGTTCCGCATTGTAACAGTTGGACTCCCGACAGATTCTCTCCACCTCCTTAATTTGCCCAGTCTTGCACGCAGCCTGAATATACTTAAAATGTACTTCCGGGTCTTGGCTAAAGTTGACAATCGAACCGAGGAAATAGAAAAGTCCTTCGTAGCTTTTAAAGGATTCGAATAAGTCAATCAAAGCTTTAGCAGTTAACTGTCAAGAAACAACCAAAAGTCATACCTTCAAATCACGCCCTGGATTGCACATTTAAATTTTTAAAAAAATACCACGAATTGTGGAATTACTTACCTGTTCATGATACTTTGTTGCAATTTGTACACAAATATTAAGATTTTGACGGATATTCGCAGTCAACATTGCTTTCAGGCATTCAATAGAATCTTCGACAGACAAGGAACCAAAATACTGGACCAACCACTCCGGATTTAGTAGGTGAGTGTGAACGACAGCCCGCTTGATATCGTACAAGTCTGTGAAGAATTTACGAAAAATGTTGTAACTTTACGCATGGTAGCAACACCGTCCAAGATATGACGTTGATGCTTTTAGCTGTAATCATAGTTGGTGGATTTTCAACCAATCGTCAAGGAACTAATAGTTCCATGACTTATTTTTCAGGAGCGATAGTTTTATAATCATTTCAAAAATGGTAGAGGTCAGTGTGATGGCACATGTTATCTCACGAACCTGTGTAATGTTCAAGGGCACGTTGAAGGAGTCCGGCTTTCTCACACATTTGGGCAATGTGGGATTTGTCGTAGTGAGTGAACATTTGGTTACCCAGGATCGCATCTGCAACCTGGGGTGCGGCTATCAAATTCATTTCAAGAAGGCGTGTCTGAAGGGGTCCCTCAGATGGTCGGTTATTTTTCAAGGCGTCAAGCAAAAAGGCTGTGCACTGTTGTACCATGTTTTGCTCCATGAAGACATCTACGATCTTAGCGATATCAACACACACATGATCATAAGCTTGGGAGCGTAAAACTTATTTTTTAAAGGGTCAGTATGGACATGATGGTTACAAAAATTAATACCTGATTGATGTCCGCCAAAGGCTCATCATCCTGAACCAACATCTGCGCAAATCCCACCCCTTGGTCAGGATTAACGCGCATCAACTGTCTTAATAGGAAAATGTAGTCTGGAGTGTATCCCACTTTCTTCGCGTACAACACTATCTTATTAAATTGGCCAGTTTCCGCAAAACATTGGATGACCTAAAAAAAATACAAATTCAATCCGGTAATATTGCGTCTGATGCACCCCCCAGTTTTATTTTTTGGGAGAGGAAGTGTGTACTCATTAAAATGTATTTATCATCATTAAATACAGTGTGTAAACAGCCGATTGTATAATCATTGTTGTCTTATTGTGAAGGTTATCTATCCGCAAGGTCAAAACCACATACCTTATTTGGAACATTCGCCCTCAGATATACAGACAGCGCAAGGGTAGGGTCTACTTGCTTTACCAAGTCGCCCAATTCCTCGGAACATTCCAGTTTGTCTTCCTTCAACCACTTCTCCATCAACTGCTTTTTCCCTTGTTGTAACACCGGGCGAGAAAGTTCCAGTGATTCATACTTGTTCAGTTGGCCCTATGATTCACCATTTTAAAAAAACAGAATATTGAGAAGTGTACAAAATGAAATATTTGAACGTCTTTACTTAACAATGATAATGAAATGAATACGTACTCTGTCGAGCAAGATCCCAAAATATTGTAGGAGAGGTGACGTCTGGCCCGGTTGAGTCGCCACCTGTTGGAAACGCTGGATCGTCTGTGGAGTTCGAAGAATGCCCTTGGGAGCTTGGGCAGCCACTTTTGCAGCATCCGTGTACTGACCATTTTGGAATAGGGTGTTGAACTTGCGAATGAAAAGATCTTCGGCACCACTTAAATTATTCCTGTACGCAACTCGCAGAGCAAGGTCTTGGTTGGACAAGCTATTTACGATGTACGACACGATAGTCTCCTCATCAATCGTTACGGATAGAACCTACAATTCAAAAAAGGATTTAAAATAACCATCATAAAAAGGAAGCATGTGAGGCACTGCAATTAGAATGGGAAATAGGCGTGTCCTGTACCTGGCCCTTCCTGTTGACACCAATTATGCCACCGGTCGTTTCATGGGGAGCAGTAACAAAAATTGTATCGGAGCTGATACGGTTCATGTAGATACACTGTCCACTCTCCAAGTCGTATAGATGAATATAACCATACTTGGTTATTAAATAAATAATGTCGTACTTGTTACTAGCCTGGAAGTTAAAAAAGGGTAAAAAGGAGCCTTTCGTTGAAATAGAACAGGAACGAGGGAAACGGTTATTTGTAAATGTGCTATCATCTACCTGCATTGCAACCGGGAAATCAGTTTGAGCCTCAGGTGGAAAGAACACATCCATTCCTTTCTTGGGGAAAGGCTGATTTCCTTGAGGGGGTCCGCCAACCTCCACAATATGCAGCTTCCCGCCTTGCATATTTCGCACCGCGAAACAGAGAAGGTTTGAAGGTTCGGGGTTACCTTCAACTTTGATCTGGGCAAACGTACCGGCATGACCCTCAATCGGCTGGCTTACTTTCCGCTCAACGGAATACAGTTGCATTGCTCCAACCACACGGTTTTGCTGAAAAAAAAAAACAGGGGCACATGTCACAAGGCAGACAAAAACAAGGAGAATTTTGTAGTGTTCGAGGGAGCGTTGTGTTACCTGTGCGGAGATGGCAACCAAAAGTAGCCAATTCTGTTTTGGGTCCGTTCTATAATTGATGATTTGTGTTCCTGCCAGGCTGGAATGTCTATCGAACATCTTCTGTGGTGTTGAGTCGCCTTCCATGCTCCAATGGTACACCGCACTATCAGTCACCAACCCGATCGTATTGAGGGATATCCACTTCCAAAAAATAACCTCCTCTGCCAGCGAATGAGACTTCATTTTACTTTTCATCTCGATATTAAAAATTTGGAGAGTTTTCGCTGCTTTCAGAGCTATAACTTTGCTTGCAGGGTTCATGATTGCAGAGTCGGCAGTAATCGGCCTTCGGATTGGACTGTTGGGGTCAGTCATGTCGATGATGACAATCTGAGCAGAATCCCCTACTTTTTCCCGAACACAAATAAATTTATCCGATTCCATCGTAAGATTGTTGAAGCTGATGTTCGCTTGATTTATCCCTATGCTGGTGAGCTGCAATAAAAAGTATAAACATGACGTCAATGACTGTACCACCCCCATTCCCCTGGAAATTCCAGATTGTCCAAATAATTCCCATTTTTGCAAATTGATGAACAGCCAAATTCTATTTTGAATTCGGAAGGGTGAGTGTGTGCTTTACGGAGTACCGCACTCCCATCCCAGCCGAGTCACATATGTTCAAGCAAAAGTGGGTGGATATTTCTACTGCCCTGCTGCACATTAGCAAGCATTAATCGTATACCACAATTACCTGTAGATGCTCTTGGAATCGGATCGGAATGATGTTGGACGTCATTTTGATGCTTTTAAAGATGCTTATCGCAACAGGACTCTCAGATGTTACAAAAGTGCCTTCTTTTTCCCGTCCCCGGCCTCAGCTCCCACACTCCGATTTTTTTTTCTCCGTTCGTATATCACAAGATAACTTCCAGGTTGTCAATGCCAGTTTAATGTCTCTTTTACAGTTACAAACCACTACCTACAAACAAATACA